>JAJIZL010033077.1:24058-43922 GCA_023969395.1 Amblyomma maculatum | reverse complement strand
TACATCAGTTATCACTGCAGTTCGCTACTGGGAAACGCGTGGACTTCAGCCCCATTTTGGGGACTTTTTTTCTACTTTGCGAAAAGGGACATTTTTTCCGAAGACGTTTCTTCCGGGGACATTTTTTCCGGGAACATTTACTCCGGGGACTGTTTTTCAGGGGATATTTTTACCAAATCCCTTATTGTAGCCAGCCTACAATATCGTCAGGTGCGCGTTCTTGCATTCACCCTTAATGCTTTCACTCCAGTATGGGGTATGGTGCGCACAGAAAATGACTCTGGCCTGCCATGTATTTGGTATGATGTTAGAAATTCTTGTGCCACACATCCATGGAGGAATTTAAGAGCGCTGACCCTTTCTCTAGAGCCGTCAAGAAACAGCTCCCAGTATTTATTTCAATTGTGGTGTTAGAAATTGGTTGAACAGGAAGAAAAGATGTCTCGTATTTTGTTATGGTGGCAACATATTGTGTCAGAGATCACCCCCTAAGCTGTCGCAACATCCGCTCTTTTTTGTTACACATAAAGACAAGAAACCTACGTCAAACATCTTACAGCCAGGCACGTCAGATCGCATGTGAGGATGGAAAGGACAGAGTCTCGTACTAGGCAGAAACCTTGACTCCGAGCAAATTACTTTAGCGCTCTTCTTTCTCCCTCTATAGAACATTATCATCCTGGTTCGTAGAAACCAGATCTTTTTGCACTCGTTAAGACTTAAATTGGGAACAGCGCAGAGCGGTGATCTTAAAAAGTCCGTGCAAGCTATCAAGTGACAGGTAAAAAAATATATATAAAGGAACTTTCTAAGAGCTGCAATGCTCCATCTTACTCGATACCAATTTAAGCTCCCTGATTTCACAAGTGTCATACGAGGTTTTCTTGCTGTTCACGAGCGGCACATACTAACGCGTCAAGGAGGTCGGGCAACTTTGTCGCAGGCTTACGCAAGCCGGATACGGGAAAAGACTAAGTAAGTTGGCTCCAGGTTACGCAAGTTCGGAGCCATGTTTATCTTAAAGAGTTTGGTGAGTATTTTGTTTATCTTCTTTTACTGCCTTTAGCGCCACTGAGTTCGAATAGCATGAGGACTGGCAGCCAGTAGGCGTCGTGAGTGAGTCCAGAGAAAACAACCATATTTTAGTCAAATATGGGGATGAGGTAAGTTAAAGAGGTTCTAGAATAATAATGGTGAAAGGGCAAACAATCTGGGAAATAAATGTCAGTGGTAAGTTATTTATATTGAATTTCTTTATCACTGAATTCCAGTCGGCACGACTTAGTACTGGTGGGAAGCGTTTCAAGGTATTTAGATTCTTTGCCAAGATTATTTTATAAGCACCTTAAGCGAAGGTTTATATTCCCGCTTTCTCTAAAAGGAGCAAAATATACGCTACATAGTATTAACACCTAAAAGGCAATTCATTTTAGCAAACAATATAAAAAGAAACCTTCGGTATTTGGCGATAAGCCTGATGTCAGCGTCTAGCGCACTCTGTGGCTGGCACGAATGAATTATTCTCCCTCTTAAAAGACAAAGTACTCACTAAAATATTTTATTAGCGCAACTGAAAGACTGTTTGAAGTGTTCATCAAGACCTAATGCTCCAATTTCTTCCACATTATCCTGCAAATACCCATGCTGCGACGCGTCAGAGATCTCATCCAGAATAACCGCTAACAAATCTTTCAAATAGTAAAATCTCATTGAGATTAAACCAGGTAAACTTCAGAACATTAGGATAAAAAGGCAAAAACCAGGATAACGTACTGCTAGAAAGGAAGTTACCTAAAACTTTAAATAAATATTACTCGGCGCAATAAAACTCCGAATGATCCGGTTGCAGTTAAAAATAAAGGAATAAATTTGTTTTAAAATAAGCAGTTTTTTTTTTTTAGGTTGTACGTGCACTGCCCTGAAGCTCTGCTCTGGGTGAGAGTGTTATTACGCAAACATGTATTCGCATAGTAGTGTGGACAGAGCCCAACATCAATGTGTCAGTCCGCACTGACGTTTAAGACAAAATTATGTCACCACCAGGAAACAAATCAATATATCCTTTCGCTTCTCAGCCGCGTGTAGACCACGGCGCTACCCTGAATTTATTTGCCTTTATTGACCTTATTTCACAAAAACTACAGACTGGCCAGTCTGCCAAACGTGAGCTAGTTGATATGCAATACATCTAATTATAAAAACTCCAAAGGTCAATATTGTTTCCAGAACATTAGTACTAAAATTCAGGTGCTAATGACTAAGTTTTGAAAATATAGTTCTCTCTCGAACAGAATTCACAAATTCTCTCTGAAAGATCTGACATGTATAATTGCGGAGGTGTGGAAGACAACTTCATGACGACTGGACTAGCAGTAGCGTACGCCTGTTCCCTTATCCTTCTTCTTTTTGTCTGGTTGCCCTCTTCACACTGACATGAAGGTCAGCATAATGAAGTAGTATGGACAGTTGGGCGAATTGGTACAATTGCATAGTGGGCGGAACAGCGCGAAAAGACGAAACACAAGAAGAGACGCACAACAGACGAGGGCTGTTGTTGTGCTCGTCTGTTGCGCGTCTCTTCTTGTGTTTAGTCTTTTCGCGCTGTTCCACCCACTCAGCATAATGAACAGCCATTCGGCGTTTCGACATGCCTATAAGCCATACCACACCATTTTTGAAGGTTGCAGGCTTTGAAAATTATTTAATTAAGGATGGAGAGGGTGCAATAATTGTCTATCTTGTCTGTGGGTTAACAACAGTTGAGAGGAGGAAGAGATAGAGAACTGAGCGATGACAGGGATGATTCGGTGAAAGAACGGCATGTTTTAGAAATATTTCGATTACATAGGCATTGTTAACACGCACCTAAATCCCAAAGCACAAGGCCATGTTTCGCGTTTCGCTTCCGTCGAATCGTGGCCGACATGGTCGTAAGGATTGTTTTGGCATACGAACTTCATCATCATTCTTATACAGCTGGAAGCCAAATTTCTGAAAACGCGTTTGTAATTCCCCTTGCTTTGTGTAAGGACACCAGAATGCGCTGAGATAAATGTCAACAGCGCATTAAGTAAGGTAAAAATTAACAAAATCTTAAAGAACCTGCGCCAGAGTACAGGTCGTGGTGGGCAACGAGAGCGGTTTCAAAATCTGCGTATTAAGAATTCAAAACAAAACAGTCTCCCGTTAGGCCTAAGTCGCGCTGAAAGGGAAGTAACGCGTAAGGTTTTTTTATCACCGCAGCACCTGCGCGCCTACAACTCGTTCTCTGCAGTCAGGAGGTAATTTCCCGCCGTAAATGTTCCTCCTCGCTTCTTTATCGCACTCGCCGGCACACGCATCGTGTGGAGCCTTGCGTGCTGATTGCTTTTTCGCGTAAAAAAAAAAAAAAAATATGTCGGCACAATATTTAATGTCGCGGTTTGGTACTTGGATATTTAATTTGCAGGATCATCAATGCCTTGCTATAACACGGTCACTGCTTTCATACCAACGTTGCCTCTGAAGTAGGTACATATTGATGCAGAGCGATGCAAGCACAGGTGGATCTGAGGGTGGTGCTTCCATGGCCTGCCACTAAGCTTTATAGTACAGACGGGTTGGACGCATTGGCGCTTTGGAGTCGGTTACTGTGTTGCAGCTAGAAGTTAACGACCCTGTGCAATAACTTGTACATTAACTGCACCGCTTGTACACTATCTTAGTGTGTTTGTGTAATAAAATTTAGCACATGTATATAAACTAGTGAATAAAGACGCCAGGTAATGCTGGCAGTCAGGAGGTAATTTCCCGCCGTAAATGTTCCTCCTCGCTTCTTTATCGCACCCGCCGACACACGCATCGTGTGAAGCCTTGCGTCCTGATTGCTTTTTTGCGTTAAAAAAAAATATGTCTGCACAATATTTAAGGTCGCGGTTTTGTACTTGGATGTTTAATTTGCAGGGTCATCAATGCCTGATTGACAGGATTGGGGAACTTCTCTGATACGATCGTGGCGTAATCGTGCCCTTGATCTCATTTCCTTAGAAAAAAGAATTTATGTTCTTTTGCTTTATTAGTATAGGCCTCAATTTTACTTATTCGCAGAAAATATACCCTAATGGCGTGAGCGTATCTGGAACCTACACGGAGATTAGTTTTAATCTAATCGCGTTATCTTAATTTCAAATAACGATCACAGTATTTTGAACTACTGCACTTATTTATTTCCTTCCTGACTGAAAACATTTCGTGTTGAAGGCATATGTGTGTGCATATACTAAGCCTATAATAGAGCCATTGAAAATGTCTTGCTTTCGATGAATTCCTATTTTGTTGTTGGCTTAAGATCTCACTTAGCGTTTGGTCTAACTCGAATAATCGCGAGCTGCTGGTTAAAATTCCGGTGAAGCTTAAGTCTGGTTCTGAATGCGTTGTTAAATAATGTGGGCCCAGCTGTGGCCGAAGGGGTATAAAATAAACAGCATATGAATATTACAGTACACGCCTCTTTCTATGGCTGTAGTTCTGTGTCTTCTAGTACGCCTGCATGGCAAGTTTTTCAGCATCTACAGTTGCGATAACAATAAATGCGAACAGTGCGGCGCCTCAGTTCTCCGCTGTTTCCATTTCTTTTTATCGCGCTTTTTCCCTGATGTTAGAAAACAAGAGAAATGCTGAGCTGTCTATGATTGTACTGTAACGTAGTTGGTCCGCGCTAGTCTCACGTATGGCTATAGCGTATTTTTATTACCAGTCAAGGGACATTCGGGTGAAAATAAAAGAAACATACGGAGCTCGTAGGTATGACCTTTTGTCCCTTTTTATCACGTCAATGCTCATGTGTACGCTCATTTTGCCTAACAGCCGTCCATTTGCCTGTTAAGAAGATAGGAGCGGTATACTTCATTCACGTCTAAAAAGCCACTCCAAATTTGCAAAACGCGTTTTTTATATAAAATGCACACCGAACTGCCATCCCGTCAGATGAACTGGACCAAATATGGCGGCGGGTCTCAGCGGCCACCAGCAGTTGCGCTAATAACAATATTAATAATAATAATAGTTGGTTCACAGGAAAGGAAAGGCGCAGTATCTGTAACACTTGTTTCTCTGGACACATGAACCGCGCCCGTTTCCTTTTCCAGAAACTTCACGTTTTGGCATACGCGTTGCGCCATCTAGCGAGGTTGATACAAAATGCCGGATAGCCTTCTCGTGTGGCTTTCGCCAGGGAGTCATAAATTTTGAACCTACAATTAACCTTAATTTATAGCCTAAAACACGGCTCAAAGACGGCAAAGGCATGAAAAAAACGAACATACAGAAACGCAATAAACAAGAGTATGAGAATTCATTGCTGCACCTAAGCAGACCTAGGGGTATCTCTAGAATTTTAGGGCAATATATATGTGCTTGATATAACTTGTCAAGGTTGAACAAATTTCAAACTTTGTTATTCGCAATGATGGTCTCTAGAACCTGGGAAAATAAACACGTAGAGCATAGTGCAGACAGGAGTACGTAAATTGCTGCCGTTGCGGAGTTCGTGAAGGCAGTGAGAACTTTGGAAGTCAACTTATCTCTGCCTAGAGTGTTAAGAAAACCTTTCAGAATCTCTATATTAGCACTCGCATCGAATGCATGCACATATGAGCTTATATTATTATGTGCAGGTCCATGACTTAAAGATCTCTTCGGGTCAGGTACTAAACACCAGCGTTAATATTTGGTGTTCTGAAATTGGGGAGATCTGGAGCCTACAACAAATGATTTTGCCTAAAGCACAATTTTAGGTTCAGTTTTCTGACCGTATTTTAATAAAAATGTCGTTTTTGTAATCAATTCTTATATTACAATACAATTAGGGATTTGACGAATTCTTTGGCAGCTATTAAACCTGCAAAAAAACAGGTGATTACTGCAGTCGCCTTTCCTCTGTCCCTATATTGGCTGAAAATCAATAGTTTCTATCCTTTGCTGTAGCCTAGTCTTTTCTTTTTATACGTTTTTGTCTTTACATAATTTGTAGTCTGTGAACTGCAAATAGGAAACATATTCAGAATATAATGTTTTTGTGCAATTCATATCTTTGAGGGCAACGTTCAATTGTGGTCATCTCATCGCTGATTTCTGGGAAAGTACGGATTCATTGTTCATGTTTACAGCCGAGATGCCAGTGACCTTGTGGTTTTTCACTGCCAGTGTGTGGCGCGCAAAACAACTCTTTCTCTCTCTCCAGCCCAATGCTTTTCTTCTTCTACTTTTAGTGGCCCACACGCCCCTGTTCTGAGAAAGCAAACGGTGTCCTTTACCAGCCATTGCCCGGTGGGATATATAGCTGTCGAGAAAGCCCTTTCTCTGGCGACGACCAAGAACATGCGTTGTGATCTCGAGAGTGGATATTTCCTATCCCTCCTTAGGGGTACCATTGTTCATGGCTTTTTTGTTTTGTTATTTTTTCTTTCTCCTTTTCCCTTACGAAGGGAAAAGGAAGTGGCGGAAAGGGCATCCGGTTAGTGCCTCGCCTCTTCCTTACTGTCTTTTGTCAAACTCCCTGTCAGGACGCCGGAATGCTGGTCATGGTGTGCTGGCAGGCATTTGACTGAACGGACAAAGCAGTATTTGCATCAATCTGTCAAAGCACGTAGGTGGATGGGAGGTTGGTGTGGAAGTGTCCGGTTTTAGCCGCACAAGTGAAATATAAAGCCCGTGAACGTGTAAACAGCGGTTGTTTTTGAAGTCATTGATGCTCTACATTGGCTATAAAAGACGTCGTATTACGCTTGAGCGCATTTTGAATAAATGTTGATCATATGTGGGGATTTTTACTGCTCTTGCATTGCACAGTACATGGACGTTTGAAACTCTCACCTCTATCGAAAGTAAGAAAGGAAGAGGTTGTGATTAGGATTGGATCCCATTAATGTAGGCCCCAGCGTCCAGACATCTTATCCGCGTTCAGTTCAGTTCAGTCGTTCAGTCGTGTCCGACTTTTCGTGGCTCTATGGGCCATGTCACGCCACGCTTTCCGGTCTCTCACTATCTTCCTAACATCATATAACGTCATCTGCAGCGCCTCGAGGATGCCATCTAACCATTGCGTTCGCTGCCTACTCCTTCTCCGGCGGCCTTCAACCTTTCCCAACATCAAATCTTTCTTCAGCGACTCCTCTCTTCTTATCAGATGACCAAAGTAGCGGAGATTTAACTTTAGAATTTGACCCTCCAATGAGCAGTCAGGGTTTGTGGTCGACAATACCGACTGAATTGATCTTCCGCTTTACCATCGTATCAAATAAGAGCAGTAAAGACGCAACCATCGTGGGCTGGAATTGTCCCGTAAAACAACTCACTCATTTTCATAATATATTACTGGTTTCTTAATTTAACTCATATCTCAGTATTATAATAGCAGTATGGTAAGGGGAAATAATTTAACAAAATTCACGAATAAGAAGCAAGTGCACATAATCAGTGGCAAATTTTGACCCCTATATTTATGAATTTGACATGGAAACTATAAGGACATGCTCTGCAAAGCCGTACTTTTTTTTGTGACGGTCTGTTCTTTTTCTGCCGTTGGTCAAAGCGGCTTTTATCATAACAGCTTGCAAATGAGAGTTTTGGGATGTGAGCATTACACCACATTAAAAAGCTGCCGACAACAGAAAGTGAAATGAAACGAAATCGTTGATTTGATAAAAGCATAGAAAATTCCTCGAGTGGAGGATTTGTACGAGTGCACTAGCAAATACGTTTCCTTCAGCTTTCTACGTGCAGTTCGTGCGTCTTTACAGCTGAGACGAGCTTGCCTCACGGAATGAAAGGAAAAGTAGAGAAAATAGAATTAGCGCACATCATTTACAATACAGAAAGTCTGAAGACTACTCAAAAGTTGCTAGTGCACTCCTACAATCATGTGTAGCCTTTGTAACTGAAATAGACAAAAGTGCGAAGAGACCATTGAGTGAGAGGGAAGATTGCCTCGGACGCATCGCAAAACCTTTACACATTCAGCTACCTCAGTGGCGACCGAATAAATACCCTCAATATTAATTCTTCGCTTACTAAAGCGGAGAAAAAATATTCTGTGCGTAGGGTGTAGTCGAGGGCTTGAGCGCAAGGAATTCATCAAGGCGAAGAATGCATATGCCTTACTTTTTAGTATTGCCCTGAAGAGTAATCTAGCTTTTCGTTTAAAAATCTTGCTGAATAGCGTTAATTCGCGAGTTTCGCTTTATTCCAGCATATATTACCGCATGAGTTTCACAGACGGCGCCTCGTGGTCGTGCGCTGCACGTTGTTTTATCTCTAGCTGTAAGCAAATATCGTCTTCATCGTTGTGCCCAGGCCCAACATCACTATGTTGCCATTGCAGTCGATCAGGCCTCGTGTAAAACTGCAACACATTTTTCTGCCTTACGGTAATCATCGTCGTCTTCTTCAAGTCAAAGGCTGAAAAACACTATCGCGCTGCACATTTAACATCATCGTCCGCATGAAGTTCCATCTGCGCCGCTCCTCCCTTTATTCCAGGTAAATACTTTATACGCAAACCCCATCTCTCTAACGGTACAGACCGCATCCGTGTCAGACAGGCTGTCGAGACATTCGTACAACGAGAAGCCAGAGTAGGCAGTTGCCGAGAAGCTTACAAAGCTTGGAAGCGAACCAAGATATCGAAGCGGCGGCAGCGACTGCGGCAAAGGCCCATTGCTTACGCTTGTGAAACTTGGTTACAAGATAGTCTAACCTGTGCATGTTTTTGTTTATCTTTAATTCGTGTTGTATTTTGCACTCGCTCCTCTTGGACATTTTATCCCTACTTCAGTGAATGATTGCTTCGGCCTTGACCTCTCTGCCATCACTCGTTTCCACGCTTCATTAAATGGTCTGGTACTGCATTTGGCGGGTTTCTATGGCAGCTAATAGTATTTGCATTCGTGGCGCTTAACAGTCGTGGATGTAGGCAAGTCAGCTTGTTTCAAACGTTTCTAGACAACACTTCGAAATTGATTTTCTCTCTTGTATTACAAAGAACGTGGCACTTATTATTGCTTCCCGTTTTGAGAAGAGTACAGCGTCTTCAAACTGATAACTGAACTATTTAGCACTATTTTCAGCCATAGCTTAAACAGCGCCTTCGGCTGGAATCCTTTCAGCCTCGTAGTAGTAGTTGTCGGCATCGTGTGTCAGAAATAATCAAGGGACGGGAAAAAAATTGTATGACAATAATTTCTGGTTCTAATAATTGGTGACTGATTGGTGTTCGGTAGGCGATGACAAGCTAATCAAAACTTTGTAATGAACAGGGCAATTGACGAATTATAAAAATAAAAAATTGTGTAAAGGGGGTCCAGAGGTGTCAAAATGCTCAGAATGACAAACAAATACATGAGGATGCTATCTTAAGAAACATTACAGCTTGTAACTGATCAGCTACTTTATTGATATAATAAATAATTTCATCGGAAAGAAAAGTTAATGCTTGATGATACAAATGAACAAAAATTTGATTGTGTAGATGATCTAATAGTTCAAATAGTTGAAAAATTAAAAAATTAGAAAAAGGCCTTCAAAGGTGTTCCAATTCTCAAAAAGAAAATACAGTTCTTGACGATGCTGATTAAAAATTTTAGTGTGTGATTGGTCAGTTACTTCCATGCAATATTTGAAAAAAAGGAAGGATTTTAAGGAGGTCTCAAAGGTGTCAAGATGCACAAAACAAGAAGTCATTACTAGAATAATGAAACTAGGAACATTGAAGGCATTTAATTAATCATATATTTGAAAAATGAAAACTTGAAATAAGGGTCCCAAAGCTGCCAAGTGCTTGAGAATGAAAATCTAATGTTTGAAGATGACATAGTGCAAGAAAATTGGAGATTTATTTCACCAAATATTTAATTAGGATATTTAAAAAATTTAAAATCTTTCAACCGTGTCAAACTGCTCACAAAGGAAAGGAAACGGACAAGCGATTAATGGTGGATAAAAATTATAAAATGTAATGTAAAATATGAATTACAATTTTCAGAAAGTTGGTGTGCGTGTGTAATGTGAAACGCTGTCACGTGGCACCCTTAATGGCAGAGTTTGTGGGTCACTAACTTTTTTTAGGGGGGCCTGAGCTATGCAAAGGGACGACTTTATGCCTCGTACCTTTGCACTCAAGATGTCTGCAGCAGTTACTATATAATATGCCGCTCTTGATAAGTTGTTCACCGGACTGTTGACAGCGAAATACAGAGAGATACCTTGCTTCTTTTCCTTAAAAAAACAACAACAACAGCCTAATGTGCTGATTTTTTTTGGTTTCTAGGAGTTGACGTCCCAAAGCGACTCAGGAAACAAGGTCCGCCAGCAGTGCTGAGTGCTTCAATGGACAAATATAATTGCGGGCGGGTCTCTAACAGCCTGCTATTTTTGTATCCAATCATATTATACCTTTATATTATTTCAAACGCACCCTGTCGTTCTTCCCTGCCGCTCACGTCTGTGATTTCTTCACCCTGTCCCTCGCTATCCCTTTCTTTCCACCGCCCCAGTTCAGGTGCTTCAGATTGTTTCGTTAGCAAATACAGGAGCAGGCAAACATATTTTACTTCCCTTTTTCTTTTATTTAAGAGTAAAGAACCACCTACTACAGCTAAATATATATCCCCCGCAGTGTCGGCACAATGGTAGGAACCCGGCTACTGAACTGGAGTACCTTGTTTTGAACCCGACCGCCGGCTGCGTATTCATCGGGGCAAAACGAACGATCGTCCGTCTGTTGCGCGATGCCGTGCATGTTAATATTCCTATGTTGTCAAAATCACTCCGCAGTCGTTCACAATGGCACCTCTTTTTCTTTTCCAATTCAACTTCCACTTTCCTCCCTTCCCATACGGTGCGGTTCAGGTGTTCAAAGAAAAGAAAGGTGTGACAGATACTGCGACTTTGATCCAATATTTAGAGGAATCCTCCAGGGCGAAGAAGATTTATTATAAAAGATTAATTACTCTTTTACATCCCCTCACGCGCAGCTACGTGGCTACCAAGGTAAGCCATGTGGCTGCTTTTGGGGGGACGTGAATGAGGAAATACTCTCTCATTATAAATCAACTCATCTGTGAAGGATTCCTCTAAACATTCAATAAACATCGCTCCTCATTCGAGTTATTGATCACTTTCCTCTCGCCCTACCATCTGATCTGCTGACCATCTTGGTTAGCTCATATGGTGGAGCGGCTTCCCCGGTATGGCGATGCTCCCAGGTTCAATCCTGAGACCAGGGCGATTTTCTTTCTCCATTAAGTTTCTGAGAAAGCTGTATAGCTTTTCTTTGCAGCCATATGGCTGCGCTTGGGCAGACGTCAAAAGGGACTAGCTAACATTATCATCATAATGACTAATTACTCCCTTATTATACTGCGCCTTTCTTCATAAAAACGTTTTCAATTTAAACTAAATCTTCAACATCGCTGCATATGAAAAAACGGATTTGATTTATAGGAAGGGAAAGGCGCGGTAACTGTCTCACTTGTTTTCTGTGGACATATGCACCGCGCTGCAAAGGAAGGGAGGAAGGTGGGAGTGAAAGTGGAAAGAGAGAAGGAGGAGCCGTAGTGGAGGGCTACGGAGTAATTTCGACCACCTGGGGATCTTTAACGTGAGTTGGCATCGCACAGCAAACTCGCTGATTATAAAGGTGGTGTTAAAAAAAGCTACGACTGAGAGTCAGCATAGTTACACCTTCAAACGTGTATAACTTTCTTAAACCGCCCAAACCCTAGCAAGAAGACTTTTCGCTCATATAACCAGCTTTCAGCCATGCTCAAATTCCTCCCATCATTCTTTCAAATCCGTGTACGCACCTGGAAATTGTTACTTTTTGGTATATGAACGCGTCCTTGATTTTATTTTTGTTTCTTTGACGAAACCTACTGGCCAAGAAAAGACGAGCATCGGAAAATATCTCCCAGATGGTACGTGGCGCTCAATCCTCTCCGTTTATTAAGGCATCTAGTGTCTGAACATTGGCTTCTTTGCGCTGTGATCTTGTGATTCGGTTCGTTCTAATATGTCGGCCCAGTTGGGCCCAGGGATAAGGTTCTCATATTCCCTACTTCGTGAACAAACGCCGTATGGCAGAACCCGAACGCCGTGTTTACTACCCATAGACGCTCACTGAAAGACAGCAATATTGTCCTGCATGGCTCGCATTACCTAACCCATCAAAAGCCGAAAGGGCGGAACAAAGAAGCAGAAACGAGACGGAATTGGGCAAGCTCCACGAAGCGTTCCCTATTAGTAGAACGATTGGCGTTCCAGGTAAAACATGGTGAAAGCAGCCCGGGACTGTTGGATAATAGAAGATCGTCGGTTTTTCTGTCTACGGCGGAAATGGCCCCACCATTATACGCAAGCGCTCTGTTAGCTGCCGCGTTCGGGCTCTTACAATCGTATGAGTAGCTGCTCTGCTGGAAGCATGAGACCGTCTATCGCGAGCATCCAGGGCATCTTCAAGGAAGCAATATTCAGCAGCTTTGATTGCTGACCTGGTCAGCGGTGCCGCGAGTTCACTCTCCTCCTAATGTTAAGTGACAAAACAGAGTTGTTAGCTGAAATTTGGTTTCGGAGGCCATTAGTGAGAAGGAGGCGGACATCTCCGTTTATCAGGACGCTCTTATATCCGATATTACACTTGCCCGAAGCATACCCGAATGACGGATAAACAAACAGACGGACGGACGGGCGGACGGGAATAAGTACACAACTCTCCCGACCGCGGCGGCTGCGTTTTAATGGAGGTGAAAGGAAGAAGCGTCTGTATGCTGTGCGATGGCAGCGCACGTTAAAGAACCCCAGGTGGTCTAAATTACTATAGTGCTCTAGAAGATTCTCTAGCCTCGCTAATTCTGTCACTAATGGCGGCCTTTGCGTGCCAAGAAAGGAAAGAAAAAGTGCCGTCGATCCCTCTAGACACACAATAGTAACAATACTGTGTTGATAAGGGAGTTTCGCACTGGCCGCTCATTGGACAGATACAATTAGTGGATGAGAAAAAAGACAGAAAGAATGAAATTGCCTTTTTATAAGGCGGCACGGGTATTTTAATTTGGATGATTTCGTTTTTTTTTTCTTGCTGTATAAATAGCGAGGGATGGTAATAGAAACGATATAAAGAAAACAGCGAGAGGTCCGAGCTCAAGCAATAACACGCCTATCCGACTGAACGACAGCTCAACAGCGATTGTCTTTTCAAGCATTAAAAATATCATCAATGATAGACGAAATATCTGATTCACAGGTCAAGGCATGACAGGCCGCAGTTGCTCATTTTTTGACTCTCGGCCGCTGGTAAGACCTCCTGTGTCTGAACCCGACCACGGCGACAGCAATTCGCTGGAGGCGAAAAAAACATTTGCGCTTGCTGTTCTATATCAGTGCATATTACTAAGCAGAAGTGGTCAAAATTATTCCTCAGCCATCGACTGTCGCCTCTTTTGCGTCTGATTCCTTACGGCGTGGTTCAGGTGTTCACAGACAGTTGGGAGAGAAACTGCGCTTTTCGTTTCCTGTAATTAAATTTCCAGATAACAGGTCAAGGCATAAAATTTAACACCGTAAACAACTGAAAACTATTAATCCCCATATAGGCAGGGGCACGTTGAGTCCTCAGAAACGGCTATCTCGTAAAGTATGCGATGTGCGTGATCACGTATAATTGAACGGATTTTCAACAGTGATGCGAAAAACGTACTCTTAGAGCAATAGTCTTACAAATCTGTGTGCAGTCCAAGGAACTTGTTGTTAGGCTGGTTACTTACAGTGCATTCTTAAATATTAAAAGATTATCTAAGGGACATGTAAGCTCCGCCGTTAAGGGTATGACACGATAGCGCTTGACACACACGGACGATGTTTTTTTTTTTCTTTGAGAGGTTTTAATGCTTTTACTGTGATACTTTGAGCAAATATTGGCTTTCATCCAGAGCAGTTTATCCCCGCACAATGAGTAATTCATTATTTTGAATCATTTCATTTATATGGTAGATAAATTACGCCCACAACACCGTCGGCGCAACGCCTGACGTCACGCGTATGCCCTGTGCTAGATACGCGCATAACTGCGCATGCGCAACAGCGTGTACAAACGGAGGCGAGGCACGGCGGCCGCAGCACAGTCGTTTCGCACGGATAAGGATTGTCGGGCCGCTGCTCAGCGGCGGTAATCACAGGAGAGGCTCAATTCCCGGGATCTAGTAGTTGTAGCTTTGCAATTTGCCATTCGAGAGAGAAAGAAGGAATACCGAAAGGCCAAGCGACCAGCAGAGATACCCGAATAGAGAGAACAACGTCTTGCCAAGCGGAGACGCCAAGATTCAGAGGCGGCGCATAGCGGCTCAGGTGAAGCCTTCGGAAGATGAAGGGGAATCGACGACAGTGACAGAAGAGGCTGTAAAGGCCCGTAGTCTAACGTATGATACCATTCGACTGTCGAAACGGCCGCGTGTTACTATAATTATTGCCGGGCCGTCTTTCTGTGCATAAAATAAAAAAAAAATTCCGATGATTACGTTACTCCTTAATGCGAAATTTGAGCCCAACTCATCAGCTGTTTCACCTTTTCGATAGCATGAGGTAAAGAATTCTAGCAAGGCATGTATTTACAATTAGAGACAAATTTTAGACACGCGGTTCGCAGTGGCGAACGGCGGCGGCTACGCGCTTCGGCTCGGGCGGTGCACATATCGAGATCCTCCGCCGCCACCAAACCGGAGCTCTGACTGTCGCCGCAAAGTGGTGGCACTGAAGGAGGAGCGAAGAGAGCAATTAAGTTATTGGGATGTCGTGGGAGGCAGCGCGTGGGCCCATAGGAACGTTTCGCGGCGAAGAGATAGCAGCGACTGACTGATGCCGCTGACGCCACTAACGAGTCAAGAAAGCGTGGCTCTGCGTTTCGGCTTGGGATGCACGCACCGTGGTCCGCTGATGTCGAGCCGGCGCTTCGGCAACCGAAGAACACCGTCGCCGCCGTGCAAGCAGAGGGGGTTGGGGGAGAGGGATAACAGTAGCGGCGAACGGTGGTGGCAGCAGCGCGCGCAGCAATCGGAGAACACGGGCTGTCGCCGCCACGGAGGAAGAGGGAGTGGAAAGGTACAGGCAGCGGCGAACTATGACGAGATGAACGAGCGCTGCCTAAAGCCACCCCCACCCCCTCCCATAAAAGTTTAATGAGGGGCTTTAGCGCTGTCTCGGTTGCGGAGCTGGTTACGAGGGACAACGGCGACAACGACGCGAAACACAGAAACAGGCGCCAAAAGAGCTGTGCTAAAAAAAATGCGTGGCACCCAGTGTCGCTTCTTTGCTAATCAATACCAGATTAACAATAGGCTCGGAAACATGTCGAAACCAGAGGAAAGTAGTCATCGCTATGTATATACTGCCGCAGCAGGGCTGAGCCACTGCCAATTTTTTATATACCTCTTAAGGTTTTCTTTCCCTTTAGCCCTATTAGACATTTCATTATAACTGTACGTGGTGAGCAGCCTTGTCTAGAGCGCTCAGACGGCGCTGGATGGATGGATGGAATATAGGAGCGTCCCCTTTGAAACGGGGTGGTAGCAGTAGCTATCATGCTCATTTTTCTCCCTTTATCTTAATTATTGTTTTAGGTTGGTTAACTATACCATGATTCTATTTATTGAATTTTTGTTTCTACACTACTAACATTATATCACTTCTATGCTTTTAAGCCACCAGTCTTCCAGTCGTTTTTTTGCTAGCCTCCAACGCCGGTTTATTTACCCGGCCACTGGTATCTCTAAACCCCAGAGTTTCAGGAAGAGTGACTGCGCCTGCATCGACTTCTGGATGGATACCATTACATTCGAGTATAATATGGTAAATTGTTTCACTGGAGATACCACATGCAGCACATGCATCATCTTCATCGTTAAGATTCTTTTTGTAGCTGCGTGTTCTCAGGCACCCTGATCTAGCTTCAAAAAGTAGGGCTCTGCCTCTTGAGTTATCAAAAAAAAAAAAAAAAAAAAAGCTTCCTTCCTGATCTGTCTTTCCCACTTTCGGTATAATTCTTCACTCTGTTTCTTATCCATCGAAGTTTTTCAATTTTTACCTTCTGTGTTTTTCACCTGTTGCTTAACGCTCTTTATTTCTTCTTCCTTGTGACCAGCATACTTACTGGTTAGTTTCCTAGTTCTTTTCCTCCATTGTGAATTAACGTTTTTTAGGTATAGGTATTTAAATACTTTAGCTGCCCATCTGTTACTGTCCAATTTCCTCAGGCGTTCCTCATATAATATTTTACTCGGAGCTTTCCATACTTCGAAAGATGCCCAGCCCATATCTCCCTGTACCGCCTCATTTGTGGTTTTGCCGTGGGCACCTAGTGCTAATCGTCCGACGGCTCTCTGGTTTATTTCTAATGTCGACTGTATCTCTGATTTTAGGCACGAAACCCCATTTCTGAAAGTAAGCCCGGGCACCATAATTTCTTTCAAAATACCTCTCAAACCTCATACCTGTTGTATCCCCACAATGCCCTATGCTTCATTATCCCGGCATTTCTTCGCCCTTTGGCCTTAAGTGATTGCTCATGCTTTCTAATGTATGCCAGTCCTTCGTTTACTCATACCCCGAGATATTAATATTCTGCTACTCTGGGTATTTCATGGCCCTGTATTTTAAGACCCTGATCATTTGAGCCGTTGAAAGTCATCAAACTCGACTTAACTGCACTAAAACTGAAGCCTAGAGCGCACCCTTCGTCTCCGCAATACTTAACTAGAGTTTGCAATTCTTCCAGACTCTCAGCTAGCAGCACAATATCGTCTGCATACATCAAAGCGGGGAGGCGCTGCTCTATCGGCTTTCCACCTAATCTATATAACAGGTTAAAACCTAGGTTACTTTCTTGCATCCGCCGTTCTGGGTTTATCATATAAAGCATGAGCAGCAGCGGTGATAGAGGACAACCTTGTCTTAATCCTTTGTATACTGAAGTAAAACGTGTTGCTGGGCTAGTTGATTCATGATCGTACGGGGAAAATTAAGCGCAAAAAAAGAAAAACACAAGAGAGGAGAGAGGACAACGCGCTTCTTGATACCTTGACAGTTTCCGTACTTCCCATTCCTTCCCATGTAATTTCTACTTTGTTATCACGGTATATTTCCTGTAGAAATCTGTTATCTCGTAACCGATACCTTCTTCTTTCAATATGTTCCGCAGGAGTTCCCTGTTTAAGTTGTCGTACGCCACGCTTATGTCCAGGAAGGCAGATACAAACGTCTATTTTCCACTCTAGATCCAATCTGACACAAAACTGCCCTTTTCTCGTTCAAATCTATCTAGGCGCGCACTCAGCACGCAACATCGACACAAAAAGTCACTGCCTTCCGCTTCATCTACAGAGTAAAAACGCGTTTCCTTGAGATTATCCTGCGCCTCCAACTGAGTACACTTTACCTTCCTCAGATTGTACTCTTAAGCATGTAGCAAATGAACTATTTCTATTACGAATTCTGATTGGTTGGTTTGGTTGGTTTGGTTGGTTTGTGGGGTTTAACGTCCCAAAGCGACTCAGGCTATGAGAGACGCCGTAGTGGAGGACTCCGGAAATTTCGACCACGTGCACTAACATCACACAGCACACGGGCGCCTTGCTTTTCGCCTCCATCGAAAAGCGGCCGCCGAGGCCGGGATTCGATCCCGCGTCCTTGGGAACAGTAGTCGAGCGCCGTAACCACTGCGCCACCCCGGCGGGGTATATTACGAATTCTGAGAAACAAACTGCGAACGGAAGACACAAAAGCGACTAGCAAACACAGGTTAAAATAAATTCTGCGAGTGCCAGTATCCTAAAAAAATAGAATATTTATCTAAACAAAATAGTTAAAGAATGAATGCCGAGAAAACCTAGCTGCCGCCACGAAAAACCAGGCCGCTGGGACAAAGAGCTAAAATCTATTCTTTAGGCTGCACCTAACCTAACTAGCTGAAAACGAGATGAAGTTAATAAAAGAAAGAACTCATCTATTTGACGCATTCGGAAGCTCCCGCTATCGCCAGTCCGTCAGTTTCTGGTAGCCACGTTCAATCGAAGAAGCGATGGAACACGCGTCCGCACCACATGGCTGTCAACTGCCAACTCTGTGCGCTGTGCGGAGCATGTCAGCAACATCTAACGTTAGGCTCTGGGTTTGAGTTATGCGTCCAGAGCGCATGCGCGGCAAATCAAAGGGATGCCTGCTCGCCGCTTCGTTCTCCAGCTACTCCCTTGCGATTATCTTTTTGTGCCGTTAGGGCCGCGCTGCCTGCATTTGTGAGGCTGTAACGGTCGCCAGCGCGTCGCGATGCCGCAGTGTTTCTCGAGTGTATCAAAACGGCCAAATAAGCAAGCGCGAGTAATAGCGGATAAACGCGCATTCCTGCATACGCTCGCTCGCCCCCCGGCGATTTCCCCTCTGAGGATGCCAAGTTCCTAGATCTGTACGTATGCCAAATGCGATGTCTCATGTAGCTGATAGGCCAACGCAAAGACGTGATAAAATATTACACCTGCAGCGAATTAAACCACCAACTAGGCCTGGTGCGTGTCTGAAACGCACGATCATCCGTTATCACTTGCGCTTGCATTTGAACTGAGCGACCATCATATATCATTTGCACTTGCTTGCCTAGCCACTTCGTGATTCGTGCGAAACGCGTTGGTTTCCCGACCACTGTTACATGTCAAGCGCGTACCTGGCGGCATGATGCACAAGCACTGAGAGGAAATGAGACCGTGAACACCACTTTATTTTGGCCACGCATGCGCACAGGACGCATAACTCAAACCCAGGACCTAATGTTAGATAGCGCTGAATTGTTCCGCGGAGCAGCATCGTCGCGCTCTCGACAAGGCTGCTCACCACTCTACATCTCGCTTGGTTTTAACGTTTATCGTACATAAAGAGGCTGCAAAGGGAGACGAAGCCCCGCGACCAACTCAAAGAAGATATTTGTGCGGGTTGATATGAATACATCACTTACAAGGCGCAAAGACAAGTGAGCGTTTGTTGTGTCTATTTATGTATCTCTCTTGTAAGTGACGCGACCGTGGCAATGCAGATCATCGTTGCATATTTACTTCCATTGGAATCTTGTATATGCTTCCCCATCGCAACCTACGCAAGAACAGTGATTGTAGGATTTCTTTGCGTTCTAGGATTAAAACGAGCGAAACACTGAATCATTGCTGGAAGGAAACACTTTTATTCACTTCCCCTGAGAAGCCACCCGTCTGCTTTAGACGTCGGAAGTTTTTTGAAACGCTGCCTCTGCTACTGAAAGAAGATGTGACACAGTCGGATTGCTCTCCAAGGGCTGTCCTTTGCTGTGTAAGGGCGGCCCCGAAGAGCTGCCTCATGTCATGTAAGAGAGGGGCTTTATCCCACTATATCTTTTTTGGCAGTAAATCGTTTCACCACCACCCAATTTTGAACAAAGATTTTATTATGCCTCAACAAAAACCTGAAGATTTATCCCACAAGAAATGCTTCTTTTGAAGATGTTTGCAAACATATGCTCGCAAAAAAATAAAGGTGGCCTGTGGCGGCGGCCATTGTAGAGGGCTGGGCAACGAGGACATTTTCTGGGCTCTGATTGGCTTACGTCCACCGGACGTTGCGAAACGGCGGCCGCCGGGCGAAAATATTTGACCATGCTAGAACGGGCGCCAACAGCACTTTTCGCGGCTCAGATGCGGCGGAGACCTCACCGGGCGTAATTGTCTATTTATTCGAAGATTGTTCGCTTTATTTAGGCCAAGATTAACGCAGTGTTTCTCATATGGGGGTCGGCGAAGTGATTTTCCGTGTCTGCAAAACCCAT
>JAJIZL010033077.1:0-19058 GCA_023969395.1 Amblyomma maculatum | reverse complement strand
AGGGGCGAGCGGCGCGGTGTTGAGAGTCGATTACCTTCTATAGGCATACGTACCACCGCCAAGGCATATCACCTCTTCCCCACGCCCATTGGTGGCCGTGGCACACTGGCTTGTCAAGTGCGCGTTTTTATTGGCCGTTCAGCCATATCTCAAGCCGAAATCTGCGACCTGCTCCCGGAATCGCGGTAGTAGTTCCAGCAGTGTAGGTCTTGAGCAAAAGAATCTAAAACGAAACGCTAAACATCCCAAAAGCCAGGTAAAACAAAGCTAATTGTAAGGCTCGTCTAACTCGGTTAGACCGAGGCATATGGCCTTTCTTTTTTTTTTTTAGCTGCAGGAGTATTTAGCTTCTTTATAGGACTAGGGTGCATGACCTGATGACAAGCAGGTGAAAGCATTTGCCAAGGCCCAGTCCGGGCTGGATTTACAAGCTCCACCTCAAGCTTAAAATATACTTAGCCCCGGTCGAAAATAGGAAATATATGCACAACAGTTAGCGTTTCTTCAGATCATTTATTGCAGGCTCTGGAGATGTGGAAGCCAACGTTCATCTAATTTTCAGAAATAAAAGTAATTCATGGCATGAGAAATAACGATGCAAGCTACAAAACAATGTGAACCCATTGTTGAATGGTAGTTCGATGCATAAAAAAGATCTGTGCTACTTAACCAGCGTAAACGCACTGGAATTCTAATGCTAAAAGAAGAAGTGAACATGTGCAAGTTTTCTTCAATGCCTAACCTGATGCTTTGTTTTCACGTGCAGTGTGTCGGCTGCTTTTAATTAATTAACTGCGACCCCTTTACCCCACCATGCTGCAGCGTAACGGTCCTTTCTCTGCGTGGTGGAGGGACTGAATGGCTGTCGGGCTGGAGTACACCTCTGGGTTATGAGTTGCCCACCATTAAAGTATTACCATCCTTTCTTCGTTGTACTGAATATTTCGAAGCTATTTTTGTTTCTTTTTATCGTTCATAGCTTTACGCAGGCTTTTAAATAAACCACGAAGAGCCTTCTCTTCAAATAACATTGCTTGATTGCATCTCAGGGCAATTTCTGAAGCACAAATGCATTACAGACGTCCATAGTTTGTGCAACATACGGTAATTTATCCTTTGTTCGTTAAATATTTGGTAGGCTAAAATAAAAATTTTCGTTTACAATGCTAAATAAATACATCTGCATCGCTTTGTCTGACATTCCCATTCCCATGTCTGCTGCATTGTACGTGCGATATTTTTATTAGCTGCTGTGTTAGTGAAGAGTTGTCCTCTCCGTCATACGTAACCGCCTAAAGCTTGGGTATTTTTCAATGAAAGCCAGATTTCTAAAAAATAGGTCCATAGATGATAGAACGCGGTGCGCAGAAAGTGAGTTCCCGAGGATATGCAAAATATTTGTATGCGCCATCCAGTAACTCAACATTCCCTTCTCTGCACTGTGATCTTCTTCGCTTTGATCGTTCGACAGACTTGGTGGCTCACGCCTCTGTGTTCGTCTATCTGGGCACGAAAATTGATTCTTGTGCTGTGAGGTACTTGGGTTTGGTATCTCGCGGCGAAAAGTTCTCGCAGCTCAATGTGCGACCATAATGACGTCGTTACTGCCCATAAACGTTCATCGGAGTAAAACATCATGATCGCCCTGGCCCGTACTGCTCAACGTAATGGCAAAACGCGAGGACACAAAAAAAGCAGAAACGAACTTGGAGGAGGAGAGCTCCAGGAAATGTCTTTATTTAACAAGGAGACGTAAGTTCCAGGTAGCCTGGTGATATATGACCAAGCCATTCCGATGATCGAAGACGATAGCCGGGGCTAGATAGGTTAGGCAAGAGCGGCGCAGACAACAAACGCGAGGGAAAAGTTAGGTGAACTAAACATTCTGCTTCGTATCGGAGCTTGTGCAGAGTTGGAAGCCTGGGACCATTTTTCATGTGCGTCCATGCTGATTAAAACAATATTTATTCACTACCATTGCTTTTCTGGTATGTTTTCTTGGAAGCGAGTGCACAGGTCTCTTTTTTTCTTACTATCAGTTCAGTTCAGCCGTTCAGTCGTTTCCGACTCTTCGTGACCTTATGAACCATATCACGCCACGCTTTGCGGTCTCTCACTATCTTCCTAACATCACATAACTTCATCTGCAGCACATCGAGGGTGCCATCTAACCTTCGCGTTCGCTGTCTACCCCTTCTCCGGCGACCCTCAACCTTTCCCAACATCAAATCGTTCTCCAGCGACTTCTCTCTTCTCATCAGATGACCAAAGTAGCTGAGCTTTACCTTTAGAACTTGACCCTCCAATGAGCAGTCAGGATTTATGGTCGACAATATCGACTGATTTGATCTTCTGGCCGTCCAAGGAACTCTCAAGTGTCTCCGCCAGCACCACAATTCAAACGCGTGAATTCTTCGGCGGTCAGCCTTCTTCACAGTCCAACTCTCGCATCCATACATCACTACTGTAAATACCATAGCACGATTTATGCGGATCTTGGTTGGCAGTCTAATGTCTCTGCTCTTTACTAGGCAGTCAAGGCTAGCCATGGCTCTCTTTCCCAGAAGCAGGCGTCTCCTAATTTCATGGCTGCAGTCTCCTTCCGGGATAATCTTGGAGCCCAAGAAGAGAAAATCTGTCACAGCTTCCACTTCTTGTACCCTTGATGCTCCAGAACTTGATAGGGCAAGACGCCATGATCTTTGTCTTTTTAATGTTCAGTTTAAGCCCAAACTTCTCACTATCTTCTTGTACGTGCATCAGAAGTCTCTTGAAGTCCACTTCACTTTCTGCCATTAAAGTGGTATCATCCGCATTTTTCTTACTATATGACGACGCATATGTATTGATGAAAACAGTAAAATCAGGAGTGGGAACGACTGAGAAGCACAACTGTGAGCTGGACAGGACATTTTTCTCTGCAGTGAAAAGTATGACTGACTGAAGGACATGAAAGGGACCGACAGACAGGTATATAGGCAGGCAGGTCGATATACGCAGGCTGGCCAGTAGGCAGGGAAATAGCCAGACAAGTAGACAGGCAGGCAGACAAGTGGGCAGGTGTTTAGACGGACGCACGGATAGTAACAAGCAGAGCTGCGTTATTGAAATTATATTAGCTGGAACTCAAACCTCAATTGCAACTGTCCTGTGGTGAGATTGAGCGAATCACATTATTATTCATATTCATTCGTTCATTAAAGTTTGAACTTAAAATAAATCATCACTTTTTTTTTTTGCAATGAGCCTGAGCGCCGTCAATTTGGCTAGAAAACAAGTGTGAATGTAATGCGCAACGAATAAAATGTTTGAGGCAAAGATGATTGAAATACTGCAATAAGTAATAAAATAAGTTTTAACCCTGTTGCTTCCTAATGGTGAAGCAACATTACCTAAATAATTCATCTTAAAATAGGTACTTCTAGTTTGATAATATTGTTGAATATTCTGCAATTTACAGAAGAAACAATCCTAAACGTTTTTTAACTTGCTCGGCTTGTTTATACCTCCAATATATCATTATGCCGAAGATAACATATTAAAAAGTTTATGCTGTGTACATATACAAAGAAAAAGGCTCACACAATATGAGGCTCCACGTTCGCAATTACTAACCGTAATTGTTTTTATAAGCGCATAAAGAAATAAACATGAGAAAGCACTGCAAACCGTGCAGTGCAAAATGCATCCAGATGAAGCAGACATTCTAGCCTTGCTTTATGACAGCGTAAGTTAAACACTAAACGTGGTCGGTTTTCGTACACTGCACAGTGGTATCCAAGTACGGAGTTCCACTCTGGCCTCAGCAGCATTTTTTGATGAAGACGAAGAGCAAGCGTCCTCAACTGTACATTATTACTAAACGTTAGACAACACATGTTTCCCGAAACTCCGGAGCCCTTCAGTGTGTCAGCCGTTTCGGTAGGTTAAACCATACAAACCATCTAAGTATCAAAACATTGACATGGACAAATCCGGTTGCTAGGCATGCCGCGGAAAATGGCAGGAACATGAGCTGCATACAGAAATTCTGTCTGGAGGGTTTTTGCGAGTCATCAGAAATGTGGCCATGTCCGAGAAATGAAAGGAGCGAAATTACTTCCGCTTTCCGGATTTCATGGGAACGCTTATTAGCTCCTGTTCTCACACAACGGCAATTTTCACACACCGAGTAATGAAGGGACTGTTATGCAGAATGAGTGGTCGAAGTCGACTTTCCGGTGGAAAGTCTCATGAATAATTCCACGGAGGCGATGACGACCTCAGAGCGATAATTACGGGCAGGAGGATTTGCCGTTTAACCTCCATGCGGCCGAAGCGCTGCGGCGAACGTCCTACATTTATCACTGCTGGGTATATAGGGCGTTTTATCAGAATACATGATGTTTTGTGGAGTCACTTCATTTATTTTGGCAAGTCCTCTACTCTCCCTTCCTTAGCCTACGTCAACGTTAGGCTCGAGTTAGCCCCTTCACACGCCTTGAGGCAGTATATGAGCCTGAAATGTGTGTTTTTACGCCGGTGTGTGAGGTCAGTCTTCAGGGAGCTTGCAAGGACGTTATTGCAGGTTAGTTGGTGCATATGTTAAAGCTTGTATTAAGCGTGGAACAACGGGGCACAAGGAAAAGAGACAGGGAGCTCCTCACACCGGTGCCGAATAATGTATATCCCTTAAAGAATGAACTGCTTCTGATTGTTTCATCCCAAATAAGAACAAACTCCGACTTAATCTGAATTCACAGACTAGTTGTCTATATTTTATTCTGAATTATTTGGACCTGACGGCGCTGTGAGGCCTCTCTGATGTTGTCTCTGACTTGGTTCTTGTTTTTTACTCTGGTGAACTTACACGCACGCCGTAATATACTGACGTTATCGATTCAGAAGAGGAAATGCAGACATCGCACTAGATATGTATAACCGAACTGCTAAAGATCTGCACAAATGTTACCAATTATAGCAAGGGAGACTCTGTGTCTTCATTGTTATTTTTTGCTCACAGTTGAAGGTCCAAGCGGTGGTTTTAAAGCATCAAATACATCATAACGGCATGTTGACTTTCGTGAGAGTTTCCATCAGTGCCAAAAGCATGTGGTTCGTCCTGAATATTTAGAGCACATTTTTCCCGTAGTTACACAAAGCCCCAGGACAGTGGGACGCTTCCTCTTCTGTCAAATTAAAAACTGGTTCATAAACGTTGACTCAGGTGTCCGAGCCAAGCAGGGCAGAATGCTTTAAAACCAAATCACTCTTGCTGTGGTTTTCATGTATCTCAATATTATTGGATTGACATGATTTCTGTGGTTTAGTGTCCCAAAACGATTCAGGCTATTGAGAGACACCGTAGTGGAGGATTCTTGAAATTTTGACAATATGGGGTTCTTTGCCGTGCACTGATATAGAGCAGCACACAGGCGCCTTGCTTTTCGCCTCCACCATAACGTGACCGCCGTGACCACAATTCGATTCCGCCTCTTTGGGCTGAGTAGTAGCGCGTTATGCATGTTAACCACCGAGGCTGGGAAGAAATATTTGAGAGTTTAATGCGTGGGAAGGATCCATAGAACATGATGCCGCGAAGGTTTGCTTCGTTTGTTAGTTCAAACTCAATACTGACTTGAGCGGCATTAAAAATTTCTTTGTAGCGTAATAATATTCCTTCCACGAGTGACTGCTTTCAGGCTGTTCGAGATAATTCTAGTTAGTTTTAGAGTGTGGATAATAACACTTTCCAGATGCCTTAAAGTTAAGTGTTGCCGAGAGGATCGGCCATTCTGTAGTTAGACGACCACTGAGGACGTTTGCTTGATTCACGCTAATTTCTTAGCCGGCGCAAGTGAGCACATAAACAGTATTCTTGAGCAAGCCCTTCGATGCCTCTCTGAATAAGGGACTGCCGTCATCGGTATGTACAATGTGGTAGCAGCTACTATAATCCTCCTATAATATATATAGTTCAAATATCGCTGTCAATATCAACACATTAGCATGCTTTTTGTATGTCGTGTGTTCTTGCGCTGACTTGATACTGCGCAGACTAATCTTTCTAAACTGATGTGAATAATAAAGATTCTGTTTTTTTTTTTCAGGGGGCATCAGAAAAGTAAATCTCTGGATGCTTCGCAGCTGATTATAAAATTTAAACAAACCTTTTCTATTTTTTCAACACCCAAAATTAGAGCAGATACTATTCCTTCTTGTGGTAGAGAAAGTGAAAGATCACTTTTCGTCTCCAAAGTTTGTTAAACTGAAGAAAAGAAGGATAGAACAAATAAACAATATGAGTAAAAAGTTTCTGAAAAGCAGGAAAGAATAAACTGAAATTATAGCACTGACAAAAAAAAAATGTCCCAAGAGTTAAATTATCACTTTACAAAATATTCGCATCGAATTTCGCTTTGACGACCCGTAACGGCTGCACTTAGGGATTTGATTTCTCAGCATTCTTTTTTAATAGTTACTTCGGATTGACAAGAGTCTGCCAAAATATTGCAAAATCTCTGCAAAGCAACATGTTCTTTAACGGAAGTATTGAAGTTGCCGTGAATGTTCGGAAGCTTTTTCCGGCATCAACAAACGGGAGTGAAGGATGCTGCCTTGCTGCTGTCTTCCTCCTTCTCTGTCTTCCTCCGTTTACCGGAAGCGGACGACTCCACCAGCCTTAATAAAAACCGAGATATAAGCAAGTGGTATGTTTTCAGTGCAATCTTCTCTGCGAGCTCGGCACCAAAGGGTTAGTCTAAACGGTGTTAGAGATAAAAGAGAGCACTGTGTTTTCACTTGAATGATTACTGTCAATTCGGACTACCGAACTGTTCTCTCTCTAGCTTTCCCGATTAACGCCTCATTATGTTTCTTGAAAGTGTGGCGGATATTACACCCCTTTTGGCGGCATCACTGGTATAAATGAAACGTCCGTAATGCTTATTTCTGTGATGTGCGATGTCAGTGCCAGTTAAAGAACCTAAGTTGCTCGAAATTTCCAGACTCCTCCACTACTGCGTCTGTCATAGGCTGAGTCGCTTTCCGACGTTAAATTCCATAAACCGAATGACGCTTGCTCATTTATTCGAATGCTGGAGTATATTATTTACAACATTGCTTTGTTGCAAAATTTAATGTGAGAATATCCGTGGGTAACCTATAAACAGTTGTGCGGTATGTTTAGAACCTTTTTAGAACATGAAAGCGAAAACTAGTTAGACGTTTCGCTACACTTTTTGCAACTTTTATTTACTTTCTATGACATCTCATATCTCCCCTGTCCTCATCCCAACGGCGGCTACGACGAACGACATTTTGAGCTCGCAGCCTCTTCCATCGTAAGGTACACTCTCGGTCTTCCCCACCCGCCAGAAGGGCCTGGTGCGTCGTGACCCTTAGCTATGTGAAATGAAGCCCTGAGCCCCCGCGGCCATCTATATGAAGTAAACAAGCGGGTTGCGTCCGTTAAAAATTCCCTTTTGCGCCATCACGGATATTTCAGTTTTACTCTCTAGCTTCATGGCTTTCCTTCCCATAAACGCCCTCCAGCGTCCTTAGCCAAGACAATAAGTACAATATACAATAAGCAGGAAATGAGAAGATGACGCCATTTCAAAGGGCTGCGTATCGAACTGAGATGAGTCATGAGCTCATGACCTGAATCAAGAAGGGGAACGAAGTCTGCTCCGGGAATTACAGGGGCAGCCTGAAACGATTGGCCTCCTACTCACCGTTTCCAAAGCCAAAGTCATCGGACCCATGCAAGCCAGAGCGAAAGTTCCGCTCGCAGTTCTGTGCCGACTGCTCAAGAAGCCTAAAAAAAACGAACAGCCGGATGCTTTTCTTGTAGAGCCTCCCGGTGCGCCACAAGCCCTGCTCTGTCAGTGACGTCCCTTCGTAACTCAAGTGCAGCAGTGTGCCGAGTGAAGTGTCAGCCCGTAACGTATTCTTTGCTTCGTGGGCAGTTGGCACCGTGCCTAGCTGCGTGGTCCGCTAGGCGTAATCGGCAGAAGCCTTGGGAGTATCAAAAAAGGTATGGGGAATGAACAGCTCTCGTTTCAAGCGTTTTCCAGAAGAAAGTGTGTGTGTCGGTGCTGATGAACAAAAAGTGTCCAGTCGGATGGCTACGGGCAGAGTGAATTCAAAACGCAGGGCGATGCTGCTCTGCTTGCTACCTAATTGCAGGTGGGCGACCTGATTCAAAAGGATAGTGTTTAATATGACCGGCACCGAAAATGGCGTGCGTTGCAGCATTCCAAGTAGCTGCCCTTAACTTCACAGGTTGGCGCAAGTGTCGAAGGCAGGATCAGTTAGGATATAAACTTCGTATATATATCATGTATTTGTACAGTAAAAACTAGCTGCAGTCTAGCGGGTGTCCGTTGTGTTTCGTGTTCTTTGTGTCCGTGTTTTTACCGCTACAAATTGATTCCAACAAGTTAGGATATCTTTTAAGAAATGTAGCCCTCCAGGAACTAACCTGCCCTCTGATGAGGATGCAAAAGCAGAGCTTGAGTCGTTTTGCTAGAATTTATTTTATCGTTAACCAGTTGAGAAGCATATCCAAAGCTCCCCTTTCTAATGTTTTACCTTGAGAGTACGAATAAAATAAAATAAGAAGGGTGCATGCTATCTGCATGCAATATTAGTATTACATAGATGATAATACTAATAATTACTGTACTAATGGGCGATTTCCATGCCAAGGTAGGGATAAAACAGGCAGGAGACCAGGTAGTAGGTGACTATGGCATTGGTTCTAGGAATAGCAGAGGGGAGTTACTAGTTGAGTTTGCAGAGCGCAATAACTTACGAATCATGAATACCTTCTTCAGCAAACGGAAGAACCGGAAATGGACATGGAAAAGTCCTAACGGAGAGACTAAAAATGAAATCGACTTCATAATGTGTTCAACCCCCGCCATTATGCAAGATGCAGAGGTAATCGGGAAAGTGCGATGCAGTGACCACAGGATGGTGAGGTCCCGAATTAGCTTAAATCTGAAGAAGGAACGCAACAGATTAGTAAGAAAGAAACCCATCAACGAATTAGCGGTGAGGGGGAGGGCAGAAGAGTTCAGGATCTCGCTACAGAATAGGTTTTCAGCTCTAACTGAGGATGGCGACATTACCCTAGAGGCAAGGAACAATAATTTCAGAGATATCATTACTGAGTGCGCGGTAGAAGTAGGCGGTAGGATAGTTAGAGAGGATACCGGTAAGCTGTCTAAGGAGACGAAAGATTTGATTAAGAAACGCCAGAGTATGAAAGCTTTCAATCCAACAGACCAGATCGAATTGGCCGAGATATCAAAGCTAATCAATAAGCGCAAGGTGGCTGATATTAGGAAGTATAACATGGAGAAAATTGAGCATGCTGTAAAGAACGGGGGAAGCCTTAAAGCGGTAAAGAAGAAATTGGGCATAGGCAAAAACCAGATGTATGCGATAAGGGACAAGGCGGGCAACGTCATCACTAATATGGAAAATATAGTCAAAGTAGCCGAGGAGTTCTATACAGATCTCTACAGTAGCCAAAGTAGTCAGGACCATAATGAGATTGGCGGTAGGGAAAAACAGTCAGACGTTCCACCAGTGACGAAGGACGAGGTCAAGAAAGCACTAGAAACTATGAAAAGGGAGAAATCAGCTGGAGAGGATCAGATAACTACAGATTTGCTGAAAGACGGGGGGGGATATCGTGCTAGAAAACCTGGCCACCCTGTATACGCAGTGCCTGGTGTCATCGACGGTACCGGAACCATGGAAGAATGCAAACATTATCCTCATTCACAAGAAAGGAGACTCTAAGGACCTTAAAAATTACAGACCAATCAGCTTACTGTCTGTTACGTATAAGGTATTTACTAAGGTAATCGCTTATAGAATCAGGACAACCTTAGACTGCAATCAAGCAAAGGATCAAGCAGGGTTTCGGAAACGGTACTCTACTATCGACCACATCCATACCATCAATCAGGTGATAGAAAAATGCTCGGAATATAACCAGCCCTTATACATAGCATTCATTGATTACGAAAAAGCATTTGACTCAGTTGAAACCTCGGCGGTGATGCAGGCATTGTGAAAGACGAGCCATACGTGAAAGTGCTGGAAGATATATATAGCGGCTGCACAGCAACCATAGTTCTGCATAAAGAAAGTAACAAAATTCCCATAAAGAGAGGTGTTAGGCAAGGAGACACAATCTCCCCAGTACTATTCACAGCTTGTTTAGAGGAAGTATTCAGAGACTTGGAATGGGAGCAGTTAGGGATAAGGGTAGATGGAGAATACCTTAGTAATCTGCGATTTGCTGATGACATTGCCTTGCTAAGCAACTCGGGGGATGAACTGCAAATAATGATTGATGACCTAGACAGGAAAAGTAGAAAGGTAGGCTTGAAAATCAATATGCAGAAGACTAAGGTAATGTTCAACAGCCTCGGGAAGGAACAGCAGTTTACATTAGGTAGCGAAATACTGGAAGTAGTAGGCGAATATGTCTACTTAGGACAGGTAGTAACCGCAGACCCGGACCACGAAAAGGAAATAACAAGAAGAATACGATTGGGATGGAGCGCATTTGGCAAGCACTCGCAGATTATGACTAGCAGCTTACCGGTATCGCTCGAGAGGAAAGTATACAACAGTTGCATCTTGCCTGTACTCACCTATGGGGCTGAAACGTGGAGGCTAACCAAGAGAGTTCTACTTAAGTTGAGGACAACCCAGAGGGCTATGGAACGAAAAATGGTAGGGGTAACATTAAGAGATAGAAAGCGTGCAGAGTGGGTCAGAGAAATAACTCAAGTTACCGACATTCTAGTAGAAATTAAGAAGAAGAAATGGACATGGGCAGGACATGTAGTGCGAAGAGAGGATAACCGATGGTCGCTGAGGGTAACAAACTGGATTCCAAGGGAAGGAAAGCGTAGCAGGGGTCGGCAGAAAGTTAGGTGGGCGGATGAGATTAAGAAGTTCGCAGGGGTCAAGTGGATGCAGCTAGCACAGAACCGGGTTAAGTGGAGAAATATGGGAGAGGCCTTCGCCCTGCAGTGGGTATAATCAGGCTGATGATGATGATGATGATGAAGAAGAAGAAGGGCGACGTATGTGCTGTGACCCTTCAATTTAAATTGTAGAATCGCGAATTATTTGCGCCTATCCCCCTGTGAAGCAGCAAGATGAAAGGCTATCTTTTAAGCAATCAACTGATTATTTTTGAAAGGATCATAAAATTACACTCTCCGAAGATTTACCTTCATTTTTTTCAGAATGTAGAACGAGGCCTTTTAAGCTATCATAAAGAACCAAGGGTTGATTTCTAACTAACTTGGCATGTGACACAGCGTTGTGGATATTGGACATGATAAGGATGAACATATTCCTTTTGATCATTTAATTTTTCCTATAGTGGTTGAATTGACACAATTTACGTTTCTGTAAACAAGCTCGCCACTGTTTTTTTACTGGGTGGGGCTCATATTCTTTAGTGATCGCTGCACGGTGTCTGTTAGGATAGAAAACCTGCAGTCGGCATATACTGCAGCCTCGATGGGAGCTGGGAAAATAAATAACTGCCTCCTGTCGAATGCAATCTTTCAGTGCGCTGTGTCTTCTTTTTTTAAAGACACACGGTCACGTATTTATCGCTCCAATTTTCAAAAATGGAACTTAAGTATGACACAAAGAATTTGGCGATTGAAGCCTCGGCAAGAATCGCGTTCCTTCGTGAGAGAAAGGCTTCGCGAGATCGGGCGAACTTTAGTTGAAGTACGTGAGCTAGGGAGAATTAGCCCTTGAGCATATGCAGATGAAATGAATACCGTTAAGGAAGAGCAACACCAGCTTGCGACCGAGAGGAATGGGAGAGCGGTAACACCGTCTAGATCCAATAGGCTTCTAGATGAATAACCATCTCGCCGGGCGCTGAGTTATGGAAGACATACTGCTGTTGAGTAGGAAATATTGCAGATGTAATATGACACTTGCCCGCACAGTTATTAACATTAAAGTCTTATTCTTTATTTCACTGTTATCAGAACCTCTTTGGGAGCCGTGTAGGAGAAAATGGGAGATCACATTACAGTGCTTGCTAGAAGCTGCTCCTCGACTTGGCGATGATCAGCGTGCTGTAGAGGCGGTACCTATTTGTTTGGACGAGATTAAGTCTGCTATTTCTAAACTGCAGCGTCTGAAATGTACTGGTCCGGATGGTATATCTAGTTCTGTAAAATATTTTTGCATTGTCGTGTACCTGTTTCGTTGGAAGCTCTAGGCGGCTTCGATCTTGGACTGATCGATGAGCGGCCGTAGCTCATACAACACAAATTTGATAGCTACGATGATGAAATGCAAAGGACAGCGAAGCTATGACACCGCTATACAGTTTGGTTGATCGGTTAATTTCTTCGTGATCGGTGAGCTGAATGTAATGTTTGTGATACGTCAGTGCGTAGTGTGGTGTCGCGCCGGATGCGCAAATCAATAGACTGTAGAATTTTCGGGCAATGTAGAAACCTAGAATCTGCTTGGAATGGAGTAGCCATGGGTCGTGACTATGTGGAAAAACAATGCATGGAAAAACTGGTATTTTAGTATACGTTAGTTTGTTTCACTATGTGCACACTATATGCATTACCAAGTGCATACAAAAATGCAGCAAAAACAAATAATCAACTGTTGCTTGCAGCCTTTATTCTACATCAATACACACCAGTGTACAATACACGATGTCTTTTGCCCTGGCTTCTACTATTTTGCCGTACCTTATATCGTAAACAATCCTTACCCTGTAACTTAGGAAATTACCTTAACATATTGGCAGCAAATAATGTATGTATACAAGACATCCTAAAGAATAAGTTCACTTTCGAGTCTATTGTTCATTGTAAACAGGTTAGTTGTATTTTAATATATGTGGTTTTTATTATTTATATGCATAAACGTTATTGGTGTACGCTATCAGCGTTATACTCTTGTTGTGCTTTTTCTTTCTTTGTGTTGAATGGTATATAAGTTCGAGAAACACATGGCTGTCGATGTATTCTTGGGGAACTGGGTGCTACTTCAAACTATATTATGCAGCTTATTGCACAGTATGCCCTCTTCCCACTGTAATATATGTGGAGAAATAAGCTTTCAATTTAATTCGATTCAAAAGACGGATAATTATTTAAAAAGTTCAGGCTCCCACAAGTGGGGCGCTTATAGCGTGGCGCCTGTCGGCATTTATATTAAGCTATCGGCAATGCCAGATGTGATTAGGTACCCTGCTGATCACTTTGCATAAGTTGATCAAGCGCAGTAGCTCGGAAGATGCCGGATTAAAACATAGAGAACATGACGTTGTGATTAACATAATGTTATCGGTTGGACTTATAAGAGGCACTTTTGTCTGCACGCCACACACTGCGCAGTAGTTAATCAGAGTGTCGTTTGAGTGCTGCGAAACAAGAATATTCAAATAGAGTTTCGGTTCGTAGGAATTTGTGCTGAATAAATTCCCCACATGTTTTCACTAAAACAGAAAAACGAAACGAATTTAAGTTCTTCCCTGCAATTCAGTTTCCCATTATGCAGAGGTAGTGAGAGATTCGGGTTATGTTACGGTGCAAACCTATATTGCTGTATATTGGCGAAGTTCCACTTCTTATTGGAATCTATGGCAGCAATACAAAACTGCATAAAATCTAATCTCCGAGAGCCCAAGTTTTCTACTTTCAACCAAGCGCTAGGTTACCTTGAGAATGTATAATCTAGAGCAGTGCCGTTGGATTGCAATATCTAACGTGTTTCTGCGTTGTGCAGTTCATGACGTTCGCTGCCGTCTTCACATTAGCATTCTCTCAATTTTGGCAATCTATTCGGTTGACGCGGAAACCTATCTCTATCTGCGCCGTTCAAATTTCTTTTCAGGCATCACGAACATGCTTGAATACGCTAATGCTTGTTGTACGGCTCTAGTTTATATATTGCTATTGTTCTTCGTACCGAAGCATTCCTTTTGCGACGAAGGAGGTTTTTTCTCTTTTATATTAGGTAAAATAAAGCAGCGTTCAATACATACGCAATTTTGAGGTTGAGCGGCTGAACAGTTCTCAGGTCTAATTTTGCATGTAGCACGTAGACATAATCGCACACATAAAAATACAATTATAGGAATGTTGCGAAGTAATACAAACATTTGGTCAAAATACTTGCGTGGTAACATCCATTTTCGAACTCGGATATTCAAATGACTCAAATCTTTCGGACACCGAGTGTCCATAGCTAAAAACAGTGATTGGTAACCCAAACGGAGTGCTCTCTGCTGCGTCAAAAAGGCAGGACTAGTTCTTTTTTCATAGCAGCACTTTCATATACCGAACCCAACGGTAAGGTGCAGCGTTTGGTGCCATACCTAGGGCACCTCACAATTGGATTTGATATATGAAAAAAAAAAAAGTGGAATTAGATCTTGTTTCCTAACAGCACTTCAGTTTTATATACCGAACCCTCCGAACGCTGCATCTTTTGCATCGCTGCATTTTTGTACTTTACTTTGTGTGCTCATCAACTGTTACGTTCTCGTGTGTATAAGCCTGAACACATTTGTTACATGTCCTTTAGCATATCTCCACTGCTGTGCATATATATGTATTTATGTACGGGCCTAAACTAGCTTCGGCTATTGGCAAACATTTTTTGCAATTTGTTATATTTTATTGAAATAAATGATTCATTGATTAATTGATTGACATCAGTGTTGGTAAGCTGTGCTTGTACCTTACCACTTCAATGCCATAAGCAAACGATAAATGCGCCAGTTTATTTCAGGCCTAAAAACGCGCTCAAAAGGGTGACCGCCAAATGTAGTGAAGAACTAGAGAAAAATATGAAATATGAAATATGAAACTGAACATTTGTAGAACTATCCCTTAAAATGTAGCGCCAAAACGGGCAAAACCAAGATAAATAGACAGGACAGGCGCATTGATGTGTTGTCTAGCTGCGTGTTGTAAGTTTTGGCGCTACATCTTTTCAAGGGAACATGCACCAGTTAGTTTCCCAGCAAGTATTATTAAACTATCCATGCATTAAACTCAATCCTTTCCATAGTCGCCGTTTCGTCTTTTTATTCGTTCCAACAAAGCGTGTTAAAGTCGTTTTGTATTTGTCCTCACAGTGCTTTTAAGACCCATAGAACTTCAGCTACCAACGAGCCTATTTTGTGACCATTTTTTTGCGAAGCCATCCTTCAATGCGGTTAGGATCATAAGAGCGGTTCCTGAAAGCAACTCTGAGCTGTTCGAAAAGGAATGCAGTACGGTAATGGTGCTGTGATAGACGCCGCTGTTCACTCAGAGTACCGTATCAGGCTTTGTCCTGAAGATGGCAGACGGTGCACCACAGGTGCACGGCCACGAAGGGTGGTATTCTCGGAGGCGCAGTCCGTGAATATTTCAGCCGCAGCGACAGCAGCCACCCCAATAAAGAACTACGTTTGAAGCGCGGCTCTATAGCCTATGCGCTCGCGCAGATCTTCCTCCAGGTGAGCTCCTTGTTTGGTTTATATAAAAGATTTCCTTCCCTATAAAGGAGATATCATTGAAGATTTGAATCATCTGAGCATGAACCATCATATCACACCTGCGTTTAATCACTTTCACCCAATCAATGAAAAAGATACGCGCATTGTGCACTGCATCTGCGAAATTCTGGACACGCTTGCAGTCGTATTATCAAATATTCTCATAAGCGTCAGTGTTGTAACTCGTAGTAAACAAGAGAGGTATAGAGATTTCAGAAAACCACCTGTATGTTCCCTTCTAATTTTACGTTTATGAACCAATGATCTTTTTCTGAACATGTTTCTATGTTAGCAACGCACCTCTTGTTTGCTTTTTTAAAGAAATTCTGATCATATAATTTTTAAAATGAGAAGAAAAGTTATAATCGAGGCTACTCGATCAATGAAATCGCTCCGTTCGAATTAGAAATGGCGTCAAAACAAGACGACACATGTTTGCATTCACATATTCTCAAAACAGTTCGCGGCAACCTCGCCTACAGTAAGAAGATGCATTTAGTTTCACAAAGCAAGGCGCCAAGCGTACAGCAAGAAATGACCGAGAAATAATACTTCTACCACGCCAGACGCATTTTCCCCTACAAATAGCCCGGGCTAGCATCTCCAAACAAATGAATATAGTGGGCCTTCGTGCTGAAATAACACTAAAAGCCCATTAAAAAACCATTTCTTGATGTGAATAATTCACAAATTGAGGGCAGGCTTCAAAAGAGAGTAAACTGAAATGCGCAAACCATGCATAAAATGGAGGAGTGTTTCTTTAATCCAAGCTCGCACGTTTTGAACGAGAGAGTCGTTCCCATATTCACCGCGTTCGCGCTCTTCGGGGCGTTCACTGAAACCCGGTGTCCATGGTATAGCCATATCTGCGCTAGAGCAGTCCAGTAGATAAACACGTGCAAAGTTTTTGAGATCCACAGCATCACAAACTTCCTTCATGGAGTGGAGAAGGGGGTGAGATTGATCTTTTTCGTGTGCCGGTGTCTTCCTTTCTTTGAATTATTTTCAAATTGAAACATCCAAATTCTATGTATTCTTATCCTCAATATACAGGGTGTTCGCACTTAATGTAACCATTGTTTTAAAAAATACGATCAGTCCTAGCCCAGGGGGACGAACTTAGAGCTCTTTGGAGTTGGCTATTCTAATCTGCAGTGTTTGTTTGCTAAAGTTAATCGTTTATCAAAGTATAATTACTTAACATTTATCTATTTGATTGAACAAAAAAGCGGCAATGAGCCTAACTCGAAAAATAGCTATAGCTATGCTGTTTCCGTCAAGCTACAACTTAGGCGACCTATTTTATCGGCCTTTAAAAAAACTGTCAAGTGAACAGCGGTTAGCTTCAATAACTGGCCCAGTACGCACACAAAGCTTCATCGGAGACTCAGTACTGTAGACAAAAGCTTATTTTCGCTCTGGGATTCTCGGCACTTTGAATTGGCGGTGTCGTCAAGAGGACGCCTTTTTGAATAGAAAACTTTTCTGCCCCACCACGAGCTAAGGCCAGTGACGGCTCTTGTGGTACTTTCAATGAGCAAAAGGACAATAATACCTCTATAGCAAAGACCATACACCACTCAAATGGCTTCACACTACCTTTGACATTTGACGTTTGATTGAAAGTATGACTGAAAGCAAGGAGCACACTCACATTAAAAAAAAAAAGCGGCCTCCACTGGGGATATAATCACTATCCCTGTGATGCCTCAACCGCGAGCGCAAACCACTGCTCCAAACCGAGATTTTTACTTTATTTCATAGAAATAAACAAACTCTGTCGGGATACTAGCCCGACTCTCACTTCCAGCTCTCACATTGCGCACAGATCGAAATTCTGGGAGACATATGCATGCATCGAGCCAATTCAACAAGATAGGAGATCGATCCTGCCTAGTATGTGCACCCCCTGCTTCATTGCCCGCTGTTTTCTGAACTGACTTGATGAACGTGGCAGCTCTGCGTGATGGTCTGTCGTTCGCACTCTTCGCATAAACAGTCATATGAGAACGAAAAAGATCACATGCAAACTTAGAACCTCGAACTGTAAGCAAAAACCGTATAGTATTGAACGTAAGATGAATGTTTTTTTTTCAGTGTCCATTGAAGAATGTCCATCAAAAAAGCACGTCATCAAAACAATAAAAAAGCAACAATCAATAGTTTTTGGCTGCTGACACACGCGATATCCATTGAACATACCACAAACGTGCCCTTTGCACGAATTTGCGTTCTGACAGATAAGGTTGATGTGTGAAGTTTAGAAAAGAAAGTCTTTGCGGCTGATTGAACATACATTCGCGCCACCAACTTTAACACACTGTTGTCTAGAAAGGAGAGGTAAGGTTGCAATACATCTGTACAACAAATAGCCTCATTCAGAGCTTTTGGTAATCCGCCTCCTAGATTTACTTTAGAGTTATCCCAAGGAAAACCGCCTAGTGAGAAAATGACTATGTTGGAAATTTCCTAAAGAAAATGCCACATAGTACGTTCAAGCCCATTACCAGAGGGCGCAAACAGAATAGGCAAATGAGGACTTAATCCTCTGGTAGACACAACAAGGAGGACGGGATGGCTTCTTTTTTTTTTAAAAAAAAGAAAAACTTCGAAAGAAGCTGATGAGCAAACCAGAGCTAAACGCCTGCTATACCAGCCTCCAGAGCGAGAAAAAAACTGTCTACACGAATATGGGCTCCCATTGAGAGCTCCACAAAAATGTAGCAAAGATTGTACGCATCGTCTGTACATTTTGCCTTGCACAATGCAACACCTGCATGACATTGAAAGTTTTGAAACCAAGAAGACGTTGCAAACTTGTGCTCATGCAAATAGGGAGCTCCTTGCCCATCCAAAACTGGGTTCGTTGTCTAAGAGGTGAGATTTTGGATTCCCAGTGAGGCCCACTATTGCGATACGGATGAAAGGAAATCTCCACATGCAGTGTCTTCGGTGTGCTACCTCATGCCATAAAAAAGAAAAAACAAACTCGCCGGTGGGCTCATGAGCAACATATCGTAATTATCCTTTAGCGTGAGGTTGATCGCAGCGACGGGACAATGACGCTGCAGTTTGTAATATTGATTGTGGTATTTGTGCTCACAATGGCGTAGCATTAAGTTGATATTATTGATAGTAGCGAAAGCGAAGATGACGAGTAACAAGAACCGTAACCAAGCCTATCGAAGATTTCGCTTCGTGTGGGTTTAGCAGGTTTGATCTAGGTTTGATCCACAGCATTTTTTTATCGTGCGAGTTGTCATTTGCGACCTATTACAAAATAATTTACGTAAATGGTAGCTTGATGCAAACAACGCAGCTAGCTGTCTTTAAAGTTCTAAACAATTTACACTGATACTTTTTTCGTGTTGTGAATTCCTAAAATATTGGATAAATAATTCCTCTAATTAGCTCAAATATTTACTGAGCTTAATTATGAAGTTGAGTAATTAGTATTTATATTTTGCCTGCTAGCTATTTTTAAAGACCTAAACATTTG
>JAJIZL010033074.1:0-61165 GCA_023969395.1 Amblyomma maculatum | reverse complement strand
CCACGACCCCGTCCTGGCGAGCGACCACAGGAAATCAACGACTTCCTGCTCAGCGGAGAGCACTCGTCGCCAAGGCGTCTGTCGCGCTCCCCATCACCGTACAATGCCCGATTTGCATCGCCGGGCCGCGGTTACGTGCAAGGACGGTCTCCTAGCCCCCGTAGGGGAAACTAAAGGCAGCAACCTTTGGAGGTGAGGTTGCTCAACGGCGAAAAGACGAAGATCTCCGCCGCCGACGACCACTAACGACGACGCAACCATTGCATCGCCGCTCCACACGACGACATCGACGACAACACGACCAGAGTGCAAGCAGACACCGCCGCCCAGAGAAGTAACAACGGTATGCTCCGGCCATGACCTGAAGAAACTACGGTGCCGAGATCGGACACTAAGGCCCACGTGCAATGCGAGGACGCGAACAAGTGACCTCGAAGTTGATATCGACGGTCGCAGAGTCACTGCCCTTGTAGACACCGGAGCTGACTATTCAGTCATCAGTGGACCGTTAGCCTCCCATCTCAGGAAAGTTACAACCGCTTGGGATGGCCCGCTGATTCGCATCGCAGGTGGCAACCTGATTACTCCATCGGGACGATGCACTGCAAGAATAACCGTAAATGGGCGTACTTACCCCACCAGCTTTGTGGTCTTGCAGCCGTGTTCCCGCGACGTGATTTTAGGCATGGACTTCCTAAACGAAAATAGGGCTATCATCGACCTCCGATCCCAGCTCATCAAGCTCTCTGCAGACAAAGCCATATCTGCTACGACGACTTCGACGCAACACGTCGCTCTAAACGTCCTCGAAGGAGAATTGACCGTGCCGCCCCGATCAAGCGTCGCCGTCAGCGTTGGTAGCACACACATCGAAACCGCTGAAGGCATCGTCGAAGGAAATATCCAATTGTTCTTGGAACGAGGTATCGGCATCGCAAGAGGCATCGCGATATTCCGGAGAGGACAAGCTCAGGTGCTGGTAACAAACTTCACTGAAGAATACCGGCATCTAAACAAGGGCACGACCATCGCTTTTCTCGACGAATTAGCGGACGTCGAAGACGTATTCACCCTCCACGACCAACCACTGGAAGACGCACCGGACCAATTCCATCAGCCCACATTTGACATCAACCCAGTATTGACCCACAGCAGGAAAAACCAGATTCGCAGTCTTCTTCGAAACTACAGGGAGTGCTTCTCGTTCTCATCGAAGGTAAAACAAACACCACTGGCCAAGCACCGTATTATAACGGACGAACACGACCGACCTCTGCGGCAAAGCCCTTATCGTGTATCGCGGCGAGAACGGCAGGCCATTCGCGATCAAGTTGAGGAAATGCTGCGTGATGACGTAATCCAGCCATCGAACAGCCCCTGGGCGGCACCAGTCGTTTTGGTCAAGAAGAAAGACAGCACACTTCGCTTCTGCATTGATTACCGCCGCTTGAATAGCATAACGAAGAAGGATGTCTACCCGCTACCCCGCATCGACGACACTCTCGTCCGGCTCTGCAATGCAAAGTACTTCTCATCGATGGACCTGAAGAGCGGATATTGGAAAATTGAGGTTGACGAAAGAGATCCCGAGAATACCGCATTCATCACGCCGGACGGCCTTTATGAGTTCAAGGGGATGTCATTTGGCCTCTGCACCGCACCAGCCACGTTTCAACGAGTAATGGACACAGTCCTGGCAGGCTTGAAGTGGCAAATTTGTTTGGTATATTTGGACTACGTTGTTGTCTTCTCGTCAAACTTTGAAGACCATCTAAAACGACTACAGACAGTGCTGGACGCCATCAAGTCATCGGGACTAACCCTAACAGCAGAGAAGTGTCACTTCGCCTACGAAGAACTCCGGTTCCTAGGTCACATCGTTAGCAAGGACGGTATTCGCCCAGACCCGGAGAAAACAGCTGCAATTGCACAATTCCCACCGCCTGACGACAAGAAAGCTGTGCGCCGATTCCTTGGTCTGTGCGCTTATTATCGACGATTTGTCAGAAACGTTTCGCGGATCGCCGAACCGTTGACGCAGCTTACAAAGCCTGACGTACCTTTTAAATGGGAAGCGCCGCAAGGAGAAGCCTTCGACGAACTTAAGCGCCGCCTGCAATGTCCTCATGTACTTGGCCACTTTGATGAAAACGCCGAGACCGAAATTCACACCGACGCGAGCAGTGTGGGCCTAGGAGCCGTTCTCGTCCAGAAGAGTGCCAGGCAGGAGAAAGTAATCGCCTACGCTAGCAGGCCCCTCACAAAAGCCGAAGTCAATTACTCGAAGACCGAAAAGGAGCGCCTTGCAATCATCTGGGCCACTTCTAAGTTTCGTCGACACCTATACGGCCGACCATTAAAGGTGGTAAGCGACCATCACGGGCTCTGCTGGCTGGCTAATTTGAAAGATCCTTCCGGCCGCCTCTTCAGATGGAGCCTACGACTTCAAGAATTTGACACGACCGTAGTCTATAAGTCGGGCCGGAAGCATTCCGACGCAGACTGCTTATCCCGCGCTCTCGTCGATACTCCCCCGAAGAACGATGACGACGACGCCTTTTTGGGACTGGTAAGCACCAGCAGTTTCGCAGAACAACAGCGATCAGACCCTGAGCTGAAAGCGCTAGCCGATTACTTGGAAGGAAACACCGCTTCCCCTCCTAGTGTGTTTAGGCGATATTTATCATCCTTCACGTTAAGCAATGGCCTCCTCGTGAAGAAGAACTTCGCACCCAACAAGACCGCGCAGCTTCTCGCAGTGCCTAAAACCCTTCGGCAAGATATTCTGCAGGCGTTGCACGATGAGCCCACAGCAGGCCACCTCGGATTTGCGCGCACGTTGCGTCGAATCAAGAAGTATTACTGGGCGCGACTGCCTGCTGAAGTTGCCCACTACGTGAAGACGTGTCGTGAGTGCAAACGACGCAAGACGCCGCCGATCAGACCAGCAGCACGACTAAACCCGATTCCGCCCCCAATCCTGCCCTTTCAACAAATTGGGATGGATCTCCTCGGCCCCTTTCCATCTTCTTCTATGGGTAACAAGTTGATCATCGTGGCCACTGACTACCTTACCCGTTACGCCGAAGCAAGAGCACTACCAAATAGTACCGCGGCAGAAGTCGCCAAGTTTTTTATCGAACAAATTCTCTTGCGACACGGCGCCCCAGAAGTGCTCATCACGGACAGGGGAACGGCGTTTACGGCAGAGTTGACGCAAGCCATCCTAGAATACAGTCACGCAAGCCATCGACGAACAACTGCGTACCATCCCCAGACCAATGGCCTTACGGCGCGCCTGAACAAAACGATCGCGGACCTGATCGCTATGTACGTCGATGCTGAACATAAGACCTGGGACGCCATCTTGCCGTACGTGATCTTCGCGTATAGCACGGCAGTCCAGGAGACGACCAGAGCGACCCCGTTTAAGCTTGTGTACAGCAGGGAGCCCAAGACGACGCTAGACGCAATGCTGCCGCACGTAACCAGCGAAGACAACCTTGACGTCGCCGCCTACCTGCAGCGTGCAGAGGAAGCCCGACGACTCGCACGGCTCAGTATTAAAGACCAACAGCGCACCGACAGCCGACGATATAATATACGACGGCGCCACGCAGAGTAAATCCAGGAAACCAAGTGTGGGTTTGGACACCAATTCGCCGTCGCAGATTAAGTGAAAAGTTGTTTCGTCGATACTTTGGGCCATACAAAATCCTTGCCGCGTCGGACCACTGGACTGTGAAGTCATTCCCGACGGAATATCTGCATCACAACGGCGACGCGCACGCCCAGAAATTGTACATGTTGTACGACTGAAGCCATATTACGCGCGTTAAAGAATCTGTAGCGTGTACACTTTGCAGTGTTTATGTTTAAGTTGCTTTGTTTTGGAACATCGCGCCGATGTTTTTAAGGGAGGAGTAATGCCGCGAAACCTTCAAAACTGTATTTGTTGTTTTTTTAACAGCCGCCGCCACACGGCCTTATCACTCTGATTCTGGATCGCGTATCAGTCCTATATTCTTTGTTTGTTAATGTTCGATGTCGCGAGCCACACCTTTATCAGTTTCGTTGTAACGCAAGATGCACCGAGATCTATCTCATAGATTCCGGCCACTCGTCTGTCTTTCCACAATGTTCCAGCCCATGCTGTAGCTGTTTGCGACGTTATCTAGACTGTTCTGTGCAGCCTTTAAATTGAGCGTTGACGAGGGTGACGGGCATTCTTTGTCCGACGACCGACGAGCACGTTTGTTGCTATTGCCGCCGCCGAGTTGCTTAGTTCTTTTGCGGGCGCAAGTCAGCCCAAATAAAGAGTTTCTTTAGTGCAATCATCGACCCTTCATTTGTGTCGTCGGCCTTGTCACCCCTACGTAACAATATAGACCTGCCACCCTGTCCTGACGAACAGGCTTCTGATACATAAACGCTCCGTCTCATCACCTCCACATTTACTCGTCTGACACCAGAAGCTAGTGTATGTGCTCATGTCGCCTTTCTCCTCCGTTCCTGATGGCGAATTACTATGTTGTTTGCCCCACAACCGACTTGACACTGCAGCGTAGAATCGCTCTCCCTCATAACATCTTGCACGTAGAAAATAACAACGCTTATATTCCAATCTTGAACTTCGGCCTTTTTGTGCACGTCTCTTCTGAGGGCATTACTCTCGCCGAACTGATCCCACTGTGTGACGTCGCAGTTGCCTCTCTTTTACCTGACCCTACTGCTAAATTTTCGACACAACCTGCACAGTCCCCACCTCCGGAGGCCCGCATATCAGGAATTGTTGCACCTAATTTGCGCTCTGACCGTACTACAGCACTTACGAGTCTTCTGAATTCGTACAGCGATTTTAAAGCGGTAGCGTTAAGGAGCTCGTGTCGCAGAAAAGCCGGTGTCGTCGGCGTCCAGTGAGCGATAAATCCCGGCATGCACTTCATAAATAAACATGCACTTCATAAATAAAAAGCAAGTTCCAAGATGGGCTGGGTGGGAATCGAACCAGGGTCTCCGGAGTGTGAGACGGAGACGCTACGACTCAGCCACGAGTTTTTTTTTCTTTATTTCCGAGGTATACATGAACAACAAATTGTCACACTTAATAAAACACTTCAGCTGCCCTTGAGCTGACGCGTGTGAGGTTAAAATTTCTTCAATTTTACCAGGTCATCCAGAACTTCTGCCAACTGTGGTGGGTCGGGGAGCGCGCAGATACATTCCCGTAGATAAACAGCACTTCCAACAAAATTTTCACGTACACTGCGAATGTTAATATCTTCATGCCTTACTTGCATCCGTGTTTTCCACAAGCTGTGGAGGCCCAGAAGCATTATTAAATCATAGGGTACGTCTTCGTTCTCCACCGGTAAAAACCGGATGCCATAAGGGTTTAGTGGTAGCTCTTTTTTAATTGTTCTTTGTAGCACGTCCCAATGAAATACTGCATCCCAGCAGTCTAAGAATATGTGTTCAATTGTCTCTGGCTTCTTGCAAAGCAGGCAGTTTGTCGTCCAAGGGACATAGATTCCTTTTTCGTGAAGCCAGGTTTTGACGGGTAGAGTGTTCGAGTGCAACTTAAAAAAGAACGTTTTGGCAGCCGGTCGAACTGGCATCCTCTTCACTCGTTTTAAAATATCCTGCCCTGGGCCTCCACGGTAGGGCTCTCGATACAAAGGTGCCGGCAGCATTATTTCCACTAGGTCCTTATACAGCTTTTTCTTGCCAACACTGTACAAATATGCACGGGAAAAACGCACTTCTAACAACTTGTAAGAGAGAACTACCGCGCGCAAATATCCTGTGACAACACCACGCATGTTTTCACTTGAGGAGACAACAAATCCGGGTAACAGCCTTTGCAGCCGCACTTGCATGACTGTTCTTAAAAATGTGTCATTTTGGTCACGAAGAAAAAAAAAAGCGCGATACCACTTGGCGCAGAAACAAATGAATCAAACCGACTCCTCCGCTTTTTAAAGAAAAAAATAAATTCGTTCGCCTCGTCTTTTCCCAGGTCGAAGTCCAGACTCAGCCACGACTTCGATGCTTGAAAGCGGTACAAAAGCGCTTCTAGTGAATGCGGTGTTGCCTTAGAAACATGCCGTAGAACGTTATACTGCAGTGTATATCGGTAATTATGAGCATGTTACTTACAGAAGTCGCAGTTACACGAGTAGCGAAGTACGTTTCCGCTACATTTCTTCTGCGCTCTGCGCACATGCAGAGCGATCTTGCGGCAAACACAGAAGAGCCCCTCCTCGCAATGTGCGGCGCTGCCCCGACACGTGGCGCGCCACTCGCCCCTGACGTTTCAGCGTGCACCCTCACAGGTTGTAGAATCAAGCGTCTTTCCTTTCTTTAGATCACTATCTTCGCTTACCCGCTTCTCCCCTTCGGGCCGCGCGGGCACCGGTGCGAGGTTGCCCCAATACCCTTGCGTTTAGTAAGTTTTCTCGACGAGGTGCAATAACGCTATCGCGTTCCACTCTTGAAGGCGAAGCTTAAGCGTCCTCCAAATTTTTTTTTAATTGGTTCACAGGAAGGGAAAGGGGCGCAGTATCTGTCACACTTGCTCTGTGGACACCCTAACCGCGCTGTAAGGGAAGGGATGAAGGCGGGAGTGAAAGTGGAAAGAGAGAAAGGGGAGCCGTAGTGGAGGGCTACGGAGTAATTTCGACCACCTGGGAATCTTTAACGTGCGCTGACATCGCACAGCACATGGACGCCTCTTTCTTTCGCCTCCATCGAAACGCAGCCGCCCAGGTCGGGTTCGAACCAGGGTGCTCCGGCGCAGCAGTCGGGCGTCTTACCACTGCACCACCCCGGCGGGCCAGACAGAAGGGAAAATAGCGCAGTATCTATCGCACTTGTTTCTGTGGACACCTGAATTGCGCCGTAAACGAAAGAACAGAGGTGGGAGTGAAAGTGGAGCTGATTACAAGGGACAACGTAGGTCAATGCCGCTTGCGGCGGGGGCTAGCCAGCCATCGAATGTTTCTGTTGAAGGCCCTCACTGCACCCACCATCTTCGGTGGTGGATGACGGCTGTTGTTGCGGCGCGCGTCTTTCTTTCCCTCTTCATTTTCTTTCTTCTCTATATTATAGTCTGTAGAGAAGAAAGAAAAGGAAGAGCCCCGCCGAGGTGGTGTAGTGGTACGACGCCCAACTACTGTGCCGGAGTACCCGGGTTCGAACCCGACCTCGGCGGCAGCGTTTCGATGGAGGCGAAACGAAGAATGCGTCCGTATGCTCTGCGATGTCAGCGCACGTTGAAGATCCCCAGGTGGTCGAAATTACTCCGTAGCCCTCCACTACGGCTCCTCTTTCTCTCTTTCCACTTACACTCCAACCTTCCTCCCTTCCCTTACGGCGTGGTTGCGGTGTCCACAGAAAACAAGTGAGACAGTTACCGCGCCTTTTCTTTGCTATACATAAATCAGTTTTTTTAAGAAAAGGAAGGGGGAAAGAAAGACGCGCCGTCAGTCTCCAGCGAAGCGGTGGCGGGTGCAATGACGCCTACAACAGATAAGCATTCGGTGGCTGGCTAGCCCCCGCCGCAAGCGGCATTGACCAACCGTCTCAATCGGCATTGGCCTACGTCCTCCCTTGTAATCAGCTCCACTTTCCCTCCCACCTTCCTCGCTTCCCTTATGGCGCAATTCAAGTGTGCACAAAAACAAGTTGTTATTGTTGCGGCTCAAGGAAGAAGGAAATGAAAATGCACGGGGCTGCTACTGGCTCTGTAGCTGAGCCACGTACACTGATTCATTCATTCATTTATAGGAAGGGAAAGGCGCGGTAACGGTCTCACTTGTTTTCTGTGGACACCTCAACCGCGCCGCAAGGGAAGGGGGGAAGGTGGGAGTGAAAGTGGAAAGAGAGAAAGAGGAGCCGTAGTGGAGGGCAACGGAGTAATTTCGACCACCTGGGGATCTTTAACGTGCGCTGACATCGCACAGCACACGGACGCCTCTTCGTTTCGCCTCCATCGAAACGCAGCCGCCGAGATCCAGTTCGAACCCGAGTACTCCGGCACAGTAGTCGGGCGTCTTACTACTGCACCACCCCAGCGGGGCAAATAGAGAAGTTGCCTCATGCTTCTCTATTCTGTCTAAATAGAGAAAAACTGATTTATTTATAGGAAGGGAAAGGCGCGGTAACTGTCTCACTTGTTTTATGTGGACACCGCAACCGCGCCGTAAGGGAAGGGAGGGAGATGGGCGTGAAACTGGAAAGAGAGAAAGAGGAGCCGTAGTGGAGGGCTACGGAGTAATTTCGACCACCTGGGGATCTTTAACGTGCGCTGACATCGCACAGCACACGGACGCCTCTTCGTTTCGCCTCCATCGAAACGCAGCCACGGAGGTCGGGTTCGAACCCGGGTACTCCGGCACAGTCTAAATAGAGAAGAAAGTTGCCTCATGCAGACAGAATTAAGAAAGGGAAAATAACATGCAAAGAAAGGCGCGCACCGCAACAACAGCCGTCGTCAACCACCTAAGCGGTGGCGCGTGCAATGGCGGCCTACAACAGATAAAATTCGTGGCTGGCTAGCCCCCGTCGCAAGCGGCGTTGACTTACCATCCCAGCCCCTTATGGCCAGGAACTGCCACCCTTCACCGCCTCCCAGAAACAAGTACGACAGATACTGGGCTATTTTCTCCTCTGTATGCCCCACCTTCCTGTCTTCCCCTTTGCTACACAAGAAAAAATAGAGAACAAAGAAACGAAAGAGGTAAAGTACAACGCGCGCCGCAACAACCGTCATCCACCACCGAAGCCTTGGCGTGTGCAATAACGGCCAACAACAGATAAAAATTTGGTGGCTGGATAGCCCCCGCCGCAGCGTATTTGGGTTTGCTCGGTACTGTGGCTCCGCAAGGGACAAAATGACCGAAGAGACGAAGAAAGCGGGCTCTAACGACTAGAATCTACCGCCCCCAGGAGCCGAGCAGCCTAGCGATTAGCGGCGCATGCTTTTTCAATGGGCGTCATGTTAGACGCGGCACTAGCTTGAGAGAGCCTATAATACTATTACTACTACTACTACTACTACTACTACTACTACTAAATAATAATAACACACGAAGTATTATTTCTCTGCTAATGATTATTATTATTATTATTATTAGTAGTAGTAGTAGTAGTAGACTGCCGAATTAACTGGGTAAATATTATCTTCACAATTTTAATTGATAGTAATAATAATAATTGGTTCACAGGAAGGAAAAGGCGCAGTATCTGTCACACTTGTGTCTGTGGACACCTGAACTACTCCGAAGCCCTCCACTACTGCTCCTCTTTCTCTCTTTCCACGTTAACTCCCACCTTGATCCCTTCTTTTATGGCGCGGTTCAGGTGTCCACAGACACAAGTGTGGCAGATACTGCGCCTTTCCTTTCCTGTGAATCAATTACTATTATTATTATTAATTAAAACTGTGAAGATAATATTTAGCCAGTTAATTCGCCCGTTACATACAGACAATTCAGTGCCAACTTCGTGAAACGGAGGTTCATGATCCCTTTGCTGCTAAGAATTCTTTTGAAGTGATCAATTTTTTAAAAGATCAAACCAATCTTGGGTACTTTTTTTCTATTGATGTAGAGGATTTGTTCTATTCGGTGCCACATTTAGGATTGTTTGAATCGGTGCGGGAATGCATTGAAAGTAATGGGACTATAGACTGTCAGAACTCTGCTGGTGTCAATGTGGACAATTTTCTAGCCCTACATGAGTTTTACCTTAAGTCCACTGTTGTATCGTTTGGGTCTGATTTGTATGTGCAGAGAAGGGGCATTTGTATAGGGTCATGTGTTGCCCCAGTTCTATGTAACATCTTTTTATCCTGTGTTGACAGAGCAATTTATACAGCCCTTAATGGATCAGGTTTTAAAATATTTAGATATGTTGACGATTTCTTAGTCATTGTGGATAAGGGCGCTGCAGTGAGTCAAAGTGTGGAAAGTGTGCTTTCTATTTTTAAGATACAAGGAAAAGGGCTTGCGTTTACTCATGAGCTACCGGTGGACAACAAATTGCAGTTTCTTGATTTAATTATGAAAATTTGTAATGGGGAAGTGTGTTGGAAATATTTTCCCGGGGCTAAAAAAGAGCTACTTGTATATGGATCAGCCCATTCAAAGACTATAAAAAGAGGGATAGCTTCCCTTTGTTTGGAGTTGGCCTTGTTAAAATCATGTGTACATATGGCAGAGGAAAGCTTTAATAATCAATTACAAAGACTTGATGCGGCTGGTTTCCCGGGTATGATTATATGTGGGGTGGCAGAGTCTTTGCTTCAAAAAATGAAAGGGAAAAAAAGATCGCCAGATATGTTGAGGAATAAACGACCACAAGTGATCCCCTATATACATAGAGTTGCACACTGCCTGAAAAAGGTGGCCAGTAGGTTTGAGGTGCCAGTTGTGTTTTTTGCCCCCAATAAACTGGGTGGGTTATGTGCAATAATAGGGAGAAAAAACAAAGGGCAATGCGATAAGAAGCATGTTAAGAGTTTTATTGGATGTCGGGTGGGGGTGATTTATGAGGTTCCTCTGACGTGCGGTAATCTATATATTGGGCAAACAGGAAGATGTATTAATGATAGAATGAGGGAACATGAGAAGTCCATAGAAAATGGCAAAGGGTCAAATTTAGCCTTGCACTGCCAAAAGTGCAAGTGTGAGCCGTTGTTTAGCAGGCTAAACATATTAGGCAAGAGTCGGGATAAGATGGCATGCGAAATTTTAAAGGCGTATTGGATACAGAAGAAAGATGAGAGATGCATTAGTTAAGCTTCGTTGAGTTTACGTAGAAAAGAATTTAATTTTATTGAGCAATCTTCTTGAGTTATGCAAAGAACGAGACTATTATCGGGCCTCAAGCTGTTATTCTTGGCCTAAAGTTGTTATTCTTGGACTTATCTTACGTTTTTGGGGCCATGGCAGTTTACAGAATTTTTTCTCCTCAAATACATGGGCCTCGTGGCTTCTTAGATGTTGGCAAGATAAAGTTTCTCAGTACATAGGGACTACTTAAGTTATGGGGTGTAGATGGACATGTCCTACTGTATTTGTGTGGTGGTGTTTTTAGTGTATGACTTGTGACTATGTGGTGATATTTGCCTGTCCAGCGTGGTAGGAATTACTGGGCAATGCAGAGGTGTGGATTTACAAGACAGTATAGAATTTGTGACTGTCATGTTTGGTCGATGTTTTTGGGCTGAGAGGAAGAATGTGTCATTATCCCCTTGGTAAAGAAGAGGAAGAATAGAAGAAGAGGAAGAAGAGATTGGTCACCGCCATGTTTGGACAAGGTTATGGTCTGCGAGGAAGAGAGTGCCATTTTCCCCTTGGCAAAGAAGAGGAAGATGAGAAGAAGAGGAAGTTGAGACGTGCCTGAGTGTAGAAAAGGAAGTGTTTCCCGGTTCTTCTTACAGTTGGTAGTGTGCGCGTGTGTTGTGTATCTTCTCCTGTGTTTGTGTTTGTTTGCGCCACATATCTGAATTCGTGAAACGAGTTTTCCTCTATACTACTACTACTACTACTACTACTACTACTACTAATAATAATAATAATAATAATAATAATAGTAGTAGTAGTAGCAATAGCAGTAGTAGTAGTAGTATAGGCTTTCTCAAGCTAGTGCCGCGTCCAGCATGACGCCCATTGAAAAAGCATGCGCCGCTAATCGCTAGGCTGCTCGGCTCCTGGGGGCGGTAGAGGCTAGTCGGAACAGCACGCTTTCTTTGACTCTTCTGTCGTTTTGTCCCTTGCGGAGCCACCGTACCGAGCAAACCCAAATACGCCTCGCTGCAAGCGGCATTGACCTACCGTCCCATGCGGCATTGACCTACGTTGTCCCTTGTAATCAGCTGTCCCATCTTCCTACATTCCCTTTCGGCGCCATTCAGGTGTCCACAGAAATAAGTGCGACAGATACTGTGCCTTTCTATTCCTGTGAACCAATTATGAAAGGCATGCTTGGTTTGGTTTAGTTTGTGGGGTTTAACGTCCCAAAGCAACTCAGACTATGAGAGACGCCGTAGTGGAGGACTCCGCAATTTAGACCACCTCAGGTTCTTTAACGTACACTGACATCACACAGCACACGCGCGCGATGTCAGTGCACGTCCAAGCTAAGTGGAAGACGTGACCATGCATGGTACACGCTGCAAGGATAATAAATTATGCATTCCGATCACCCACACCGAACTGCAGGGTAGAGTGAAAGAGAAATAAAACTATTAGTCAGCGATTGTTTTATTGCGAAAGCAATACTACGCCATGTTTAGCCATTTCGCCGTACCGGAGCCTACCCTTCACGGTGGGTGGTCGGTCATGTGATAACTGATGTTATACCAGAGCGAGAGACAGGGTAGCAAGTCGGCTTTTCAGCGCGCCGTAGCTACGCTTCACGGTCGAGCGACTGAGGCTGTCGGTCACTTTACTGACGTCATACCTGAGCGAGAGGCGGGGGACCAAGTCGGCTCTTCAGGGTGCTGCAGCTACGCTCCCTGGCAGGTCGACCACCTGCAAACGGCGGCAAGTGATTGACGCCATACAATTTACAAGAGCTTGCAGGCCTTGCTGCGGTGATGGATGTGTGTGTTGCAGCTTGTGTTATGACGTGTGTTGTCGGGGTGTAGAGAATAAAAGTACCGTTTACTCGCCGGTTTCTTCCGTATAGCTATATGGAAGACTTCGGAAAGAATATGCCTTTCAGTTCGTGGGTACACAGGATAATAGCAATGTGCACCACCACAAGCGAAGCACTTTCCGTAGCCAAGCGGACATTGCGTTTGCAATTTCTAGGCTTAACTAAAGCTAAGCCCCAGTTAATTTTTTTTGCCTTGATTTGCATTCAGCTGCTCCAGGTGGCTAGCACTTCAAGTCTGTGAGTGACCTCTTGCGCTCTTGCCGAGGCACGGGACTGTATGTTTGGGTCCCGGCTGGCAAGAACAGCTCTCTAGTGTTCCAGCGAGGGAGATGGTACTGGATCTGCCGGAGGCGGATTCTCCGCCCAGTCCCAGATTATATGGTCTAAGGTGGCAAGCTTGCAGCACAGTTGGCAGTACAGATTTATTATGTCGGGAAAGATTTTGGCATACGTGCAGGGGTTTGGCTGCGACCGCGTTTGCAACCACCGCCTCGTGGTAGCCTGTGGTCGGCTGAGCGAAGCGTGTGGAGGAGGCAGGCTCGCCCTGACCTCCTTGTAATAAGTGGTAATGACCTGATACGTATCCAGTGACTCATCCCGTCGGGCACCCGCATCCGAGATCCCCTCACCAGCTCGGCTGACCTAACCTCGAGCATATTGGTGAGCGGCCTCGTTCCCCGGGACGCCCGAGTGAGCCGTGACCCATACGAGATCCACTACGTTCCTATCTTTTGGCACCACTCTAAGAATGGTGAATGCAGCGGCGGATGTATGACCGCTGGCGACGTTGCGAAGGGTCGTTTTGGAGTCACTGATAATGGTGCTAGTTCCGTGTTTTACAATTCCTAGGGCTATTGCGGCCCATTCTGCCTTTTTTTGCTTCGCCCGTGACCACCGTGGCTGCTACCCTGCGGGAGATGCTCACCGCTCTCACAACAAAGTTTGCCTGATCAACATACACGGAACTATTATCCCCTTGATACATTTTGCCTTACGTCTTCGCTATAGCCCTCCTCCGACGTTCGTGGCAATCTACTTGCATGCTCTTGGGGAATGGTTTGACCCGGATGCGTTTACGCGTCTCTACCTGCAAGATCGCCTGGCTTGATGTGTCCTCGTCCCTTATACCTAAGCCTCTCACGATACACAGCCCCGCTTCAGTCTGCCTGAGTCGCTATCCTTGCGATGTTAATTGGTTTGTGGGGTTTAACGTCCAAAAGCGGCTCAGGCTATGAGAGACGACGTAGTGGAGGACTCCAGAAATTTCTACCACCTGGGGTTCTTTAACGTGCACTGACATCTCACAGCACACGGGCACCTTATTTTACGCCTCCATTGAAAAGCAGCCACCGAAGCCGGGATTCGATACCGCGTCCTTGGGCACAGTAGTCGACGCCGTAACCACTGCATCACCCCGGCGGGGCCGACGTTAATTGTGAACGTGGTGTGGACGTGTGGACATGTTGCGTGTTAATTATGGACATGGTGGGCATGCTTACGTGATGTGGACGTGTGGACTTGTTGCGTGGACGTATGAATATGTTGCGTGTTAATTATGGACGCGGTGGGAATTTTATGGGGACACCGAGAGCCGCGTTGTATGCGTGCCTTATCAGGCAATTCAATTTTTCACTATCGGCTTTGCTGAGGTCAGGTGGGGAGTGGCATACACGAGCCGACTGAGGACAAAAGCCTGGACGAGCGGACATGCGTCGAGCTCTCCCATACCTTGTCGCATAGTCGCCACGTGCTTAATTAGCCGTATGGTCTGCTAGATCGAGGTCGAAAACGTTTCCAGTGTTACCTTGTTTCACCCGTTGGATTGTGTAAACATCCAAAGCACCCTTGTCGTTTCTACCTCCAGCATTTCGTTTCCCTGGATTTCTAGCTGTATCTTGTTCGGTTTTGTTTTAAAAGGCCTTCCGTTATTACGTGAAATGAGGGAAGCGCGGACAGTCAGTACATTTTCTGATATTGATGCCTAGATAAGCGATCTTAAGCAAGACGCGGAGCGGGGCCGTCGGTGAGGTGGTCACCACCGAGGAACACTCCGCGGCAAACGGCTCATGCGCATGTGAGAGGCGCACGTGTTCCTTTTGGGCAGGTGGAAGTGGATCAAACTACAGAGTAACATGTTGTTACGTTTCGCCACCGACAAGTGTGTCAGCTGACGCGGCCACCGAATAGCAACAGGCATAGGCCATTTCGGCGCCGTTAATTGGCCGCGCAACGCTTCCTCCCGCGGGCAAGTCTCGACGTGATCTTGACACGCACCAAATGTGTGTGCGTGCGGGTGTGTGCAAACACCGGCCAAGCTTGGAGTTCGTAAGAGAGTGCGTCGCCCTCGCCCGTCTGCAGGAGGTGGAGGAGATGCGGTTGGACCATCTGCGATTGAGTCATCCCGTCGTGTCCAAACGTGTTTGGCTCTCCCTTCCCTGTGAGGGCTTCCCCCTTTCCCTGTGAATTGGCATGCCTATAAAAAGCAGCGGCAGACTCCGCTGCGACAGGATGGGGCTGGGGCAGGTAGGTCACCGCCGCTTGCGGCGGGGGTAGCCTGCCACTGAATTTTTATCTGTTGTAGGCCGTCATTGCACCCGCCACCGCTTCGGCGGTGGACGACGGCTGTTGCTGCGCGCGTTTTTCTTTCCCTCTTCCTTTTCTTTCTTCTCTGTTTTCTCTTCTGTCTGCATGGAGGCGAAACGAAGAGGCGTTCATGTGCTGTGCGATGTCAGCGCACGTTAAAGATCCCCAGGTGGTCGAAATTACTCCGTAGCCCTCCACTACGGCTCCTCTTTCTCTCTTTCCAATTTCACTCCCATCTTCCTCCCTTCCCTTACGGCGCGGTTGCGGTGTCCACAGAAAACAAGTGAGACAGTTACCGCACATTTCCCTTCCTATAAATAAATCAGTCCACAAGAGATTGATTATCTCTTCTGTCTGCACGTGGCAGCGGAGATGGCTCCGCTACAGAGCCAGTAGCAGGCCCGTGCATTTTATTTTCCTTCTACCTACAGCCACAAGAACAACGCTGCGACAGAGACTACTTTGACGCGCCGTTGACACGGCGCTAGACACCAGCTGTGTGAGAGTGTCTGTATTCTCTCCGGGTCAACTTCTCTGCCCGTTTCTTCACGATGTTATAGTAAAGGTTGTTTCGTTAGAAGACTCCTCGTCTTTGCTGGGACCGTTGATGCCGTCCGCCGAGCCACGGAGCCGCCAGGCCAACGCTACCGAGGGGCCGCGCGCCGCATGTAACAACTGGCGTCAGTGGTGGGCTGAGCACGCGAGCCGCATTTAACAAGTGCTGGCAGCGGTACGCTACCCAGGCACACGCGACCCACACCTAATAATGTGCAGTAATCGAGACTTTACACACTCAGAGATAAAAGTATCATTTTGTGATGTAGTTTGCGTATATACAGCTATTTTGATAGTCCGGATCTCTAGCCTATTGTTCCTTGGCTTTCGACGAAGGCCTGGTCTGGATCTAGCCCGCACTCATTTTCCTTTAAAGCATACTGTTAGAAATTCGATCATACGCTTGCTCACTTTGTCTACAGTGTTTTCAAGTCAGTTTAAGATATTTGCGATGGTCCTTTCTTCTCGTTTGCAGCTTGTGGCATTATTCTTTTCGCCGCGCAACCTTCCCATGGGTTCACGCGCTGCCTCCCGCAACCTCGCGATAACTTAATTGCTCTCTTGAATTCACCGATCACAAAGCTTCCTTCATGACACTGAAGACCTGTTTGTCGACTGCTTCTTTGAAGGAATATATGTGGAGAATAAAAGAGTTGTCCATAATTGTACATACACGTCTTGCTCGAAATCTTAGCCTCAATCTATGGTGAAACAGCTTACGAGCTGCGCTCAAATTTCGCATTAGGAAGTAACGTTATCATCGGCCCATTTTTTTCTACAACGCATTTGGGCTTTGATTTCTAATGACAGGAAGCAGTAAGCCGCCACAGCGCCAAGGTTTACGTACAGACCGCCTTTACCGATAGCCCTCTACCCCTTCACAACGGAAGGTAGATGCGAATTACCGCTACACTTTGTGTGTCCGCCGCTTGTTGGAAAGCACGTGTATGTTAAAATGAGGCTCTGTGGAATAGCTACCAAATATTTTTTTCGGTGCAGCTGCAGCTTACAGTTTTCTGAAACTCACGTTCTTCTAACTTTCTATAATATTTCAGATTTAAGATCAATACTCAAGCTACTGCAGCCATCATGAAGGCTCAAGTTTTTGCTTTGCTTGTGTTATTGTTTTTCTTACCATCGGCGTTGACGTGCGGTGAGTATTGGTCACCGCTTTTTCAGACAGAGGTTTGTTTACGTTACTCCTGCTAACACATTGATTTTCTTTGAGGGCTAACGTTCATTTCAAGTTTAGTTCTCTCAAACAACTGATCTATCAGTTTTGCTCTCTTTTACAGGCGTTGTTTTGGCAGAACAGTTTGTTTCGGCAACAGCTAGCGTCATTAAGTCCGTGTACAGAGCGTCTAAGGCATACTGAAGAATCTCGGTCAAAGTGACTTTCCTTCCTCTAACAGAACATTTTGCGGCGGACATGGCGGATCTTTATTGTGCTGCGCCTTATGACTAGCCTTTGTGTGTTGTGCATGGATCGAAGCAACGGGAGGGACAATCTGGTTCTAGAATAAGTGCAGTATCACTCTGGGATTTTTCGCTCAACTTTTGTAGGCTTATATGAGTACAACTATTAGAACAAACGAATTCTTTATATCGGACCTTGTGCTGCGCCGACTGTATGCAACATATTTCTAGCAAAACTTCACAGAAACCTATGACGCACTTTGAGACAGGTCTGTTATTTTAGGTTCTTAAATATGTTGGCAACTTAGTTATATTAAATTTACTAGATCCTGCTCGGCTTAATTTTATCTCAGATCAGATTATAGGTGTATTTAGAGTTTGTTATAATATGCTGCTGTATACAGAAGTTCCTTCTGTCAAGAAAATGATTTTCGTAGATTTAGTATTGCCTTTGGTTTGGTTTGTAGGGTTTAACGTCCCAAATAGACTCAGGCTATGGAGACGCCGCAGTGATGGACTTTAGAAACGTCGACCATTTTGGGTTCATTACCGCGCACTGACATTGCACTGCGCACGGACGCTACACCATTTTGCCTCCATTGAAACGCAGCTGCTGGTGGTCAGCATCTAATCCGGGTACTCCGGCACAGTTTTTGGCACCTTAACGACTGCACCTAAGCGGTTTTGAGTCAAAATGGCTCGAGTGTTGAGAATATTCTCCTAGGTGTCAAAAAGAGCTTTTGCCGTATGTATTGGGCCACTTGATGTTGGTGGTTTTAATTTTTTAAAATAGTTCAGAGGAAGGGAAAGGCGCAGTATCTGTCACACTTGCTCTGTGAACACCTGAACCGCGCTGTAAGGGAAGGGAGGAAGGTGGGAGTTGAAGTGGAGAGAAAGGGGAGCCGCAGTGGAGGGCTACGGAGTAATTTCGACCACCTGGGGATCTTTAACGTGTGCTGACATCGTACAGCACACGGACGCCACTTCATTTCGCCTCCATCGAAACGCAGCCGCCGTAGTCGGGTTAGGGCAGAGTTAAGAATTCTCGTTTTGACTACGCCAAGACGTTCGAGCCGATGGGTACGCACAATTATCACAGACACGGCGCCTTTCCTGTCTTGTAAGCCACTTTACAACGGAAGCTGAAGCCTTCACTGCGCTAGGTATAGCAGGTATTCGTGTTACTGTAAAGTTGCCCTTTATAAGAACTTGACGTAAATGAGTGTGGGTGTCAACGATTTAATGGTGCTCACCCAAAGGACAGGTAGTAACAGCAGATCAAGATCATGAAAGGTAAATAAGAATACGTTTGGGATGGCGTGCATTTGGCAAGCACTCGCCTAATATGACTAGCAGCTTAAAGGCATCGCTCAAGACGAAAGTATACAAAAATTGAATCTTACTTGTACGCACCTATGAGGCTGAAACGTGGAGGCTAACGAAGAGGGTTCTATTTAAGGACAACACAGAAGACTGTAGAAAGAAAAATGGTAGGGGTAACGTTTCGGCGGCAATGACTCAACATTATAAGGCTCCTCCTTTCCTTAAAAACTAAATTAAAAACATATTAAGAAAAAGCGCGTACTGAAATGCGGGTGTTAAAGCGGCTAACTTTATTCTATCAAATGAAGAGGGCTCCTAGTCCCCTTCTCCGGCATGCAGGCCTAAGGAACGGTGTCTGGAAATGGGCGATTAGAAACAGGCAGAGTGGTCTTGTATCTTCGCGGCTTGTTCCTCCAGGCGGCTGGCTTGTTGTGGAGCAGGGACCTCGCTCCGCAGCAGTTCTTTCCAAGCTACTCTAAAATTTATATCTGCTTTACCCTCTGGAGAACTAGCGAATTCTTAGATAACGTAGCCGAGGATCCCCCTTGTCTCACAGGGCTTGCATTTATCGTTCTTTCCATCGTCTTTATGGACATAATATTCCCAGACTGGATTTATGAAGTTCCCAACTTGTAGGCGCCGCTATCAGACTGCCTCCCTATATTTTAAACATTTGTCCGGTGGCAGCACAACTCTCCTCCTAGCCTGTAATTTTTGAGAATTTCAGTACAATTTTGCAGACGCTCGGCCGTTTTCCGGTAGTCGGCCAGCTCTACAGTTACCCGGAAGTAGGGATCTCGAGCTATCTCTTGGGCCGCTTCGTTGCCAGGAAAGGACGTGTGTGCAGGGGATTTAAATAAAGCAAATGTTAGTGTTTAATCGTCTACTGACCAGAATCCTTGCCTCTTCTGGCGCACCCCTACCGTTTACAAAATTCCAGATAGCCGTTTTGCTATCGCTAATTATGAAATTGGCTTCCGCTCCGACGCAAACGAGCATTATCGCAACTTCTTCAACGGTTTTCGGTGTTGCGGCGTTTAATGGTGGAGGTCGATACAGGGGCACTAAGGCCGTCAACCACCGAGGCGACTGCTGCACCCTACTTGCCACATGCCGCGTCCATGTACGCAACCGACTTGCTGTCCGTCGAATCGAAGCGTCTGATTAGTGCTGCTACTCTTTTCTCCCTCCTCTATTTCTTGAATATGGGTTCCATGTTACGAGGGAGGGTGGGCCTCGCCGGGGTGGTGCAGTGGTAAGACGCCCGACTACTGTTCCGGAGTACCCGGGTTCGAACCCGACCTCGGCGGCTGCGTTTCGATGGAAGCGAAACGAAGAGGCGTCCGTGGGCTGTGCGATGTCAGTGCACGTTAAAGATCCCCAAGTGGTTGAAATTACTCCGAAGCCCTCCACTACGGCTCCTCTTTCTCTCTTTCCACTTTCACTCCCATCTTCCTCCCTTCCCTTACGGCGCAGTTGCGGTGTCCACAGCAAACAAGTGAGACAGTTACCGCGCCTTTCCCTTCCTATAAATAAATCAGTTTTTTTACGAGGGAGGGTGGAATGATTAGGTTTTCTTGACAGTCCTGTGGGATGCTTTTTTTTCTTGTAGTCAGATACCTGTCGGCTGGCCTACCATTTCGAGTGAAGGTCTGCCCATGGTCGTTAGACTTAATCTTTCTAGCTGAAAAAGTCTGACAGCCTCCACTATTTCGTCCCAGATATTGTGCACTCCTATAGAAAGGAGCTTCTCTGTTGATCTAATCGGTAAGCCCAGGGCCCTCTTTATGCACTGTGGAATGAGAGTGTCTAGTCTCGTCTTATCCGACCTGATATTTAGTGACGACGTGGCATTACTCACGAGGATTATTTCGTATGCTTGAGTTAGTTTGAGCAAGCTCCTTTCCTTCAGGTCTGGTTCTTCAACGTGACCCTTCTAAAAATGCCAATGGCTCGCATGGCGAATCTCTCAAACTTTTTGATCATTCTATCCATTCTCCTGAGTGAATGAAACGAAGATTCGTAATTTATCCACCTTTGGAACTGGTTTTCCTTCTACTTTACTGTCATATTCGCAGCTAGGCTTACTTCGGAGTGACTTCGGAGTGACTTTAATGCTTACGGTTTTTCAAAGAGCACGTCAGACCCTACTGGCTGCACTGGCAGCATAATCTACAAGCTTCTTTGATGCCTACGGTTTAAGATAACGAAAACGCAGCTATCGTTGCCTGTGTTCAACTCTCCATAGACATTTACCGCACAGAAGAGCATACGAAAGACAAAAAGTGACTTGCTGGCCCAGTCAGGCGATTGGTTCTTGAACTTTCTCGAAGGCTTACTACTGGGGTAAGGTAGGTCGTCATGAAAACTTTCGTTTTGCAGTACAGGCAGGCGTACAATGCTTGAAAACATGAACTGTTTTACACTTGAGACGACCTGTCTATTCGCAGCCTGCAGTTTTTATACCAGTTAGTTTATAAGCTGAAATTACTGAGTGAAGTTCCGATGGTCGTTCTTTTTACCTTGTGCACCAGGGGTGCGCCGCCAGAGACGGCATATACGTGTTGTAGCGGAGCTTCCTTGAGCCAGAGACGCCCCGTCGGGGACAGTGTGAGCGAAGACTTGAGAGCAGGGGTTGACGAGAAGAAAACTGAATTTTATGCACTCAACAAATATTTACAACATTTACAGCAGAGATACAGGTTGGAAGCGGCTAAAAGGGAATTATTCCCACCTCGGCATAGCCGACGATGCCGAGCATCAAAACCTAGTCCGGAACGCCGGACCGTGCCCTCGGGCTCGGTGTTTACCCCCTTAGGTCCAGCCCTAATTTCCGCAACGACCAATCACAACCAACGTCAACCTGATTGGTTCGTTTCGACGTCCAGCGCCCCCTTCAACTTTAAGAGGACTAAACCCTCTCTCTCATAAAAAAAGGAAAAGCAAAACTTCTAGGGCCACGTCCTTCCATTGGGCGCTTGCATTGAATGAGCGTCTCACCTGCCCCCGCGAGGTCGAGGCAGGGCCGGTCTCGAGGGAGAGAGCGCGCGCTCTTTCTTACGGCCTTCTCAATCGCCGCGTGAACAATGGGAACTTTTCTCCTTGAGTCACGCTCTCCACCGCCGCAAGGGGCGCGACCTGCTCACTGTTCGCTCCGCATCTGCTTCAGTGGCGGCGGGTGGCTTTTGCCTGGTTTCGTGCTGTAGCCCGCGGGTTTCGTGGTGAGTGCAGCCCCTAAATGAAAGATTACAGAAGGTAGATACTGCAGCGGCATCCTGTCAGCGTGCTACACACGTGAATGGAGTCTTTATATTAAAAAACACTGTCGCTCAGCAAACGCTCGACAAGCATATGACATGTATTGCGGCATTGTATCTACTTTTGTTCATTTTAATCTGAATTTTTGCCCAAGCCTGTACAAGAAGATGAATAAAAAAAGTGAATGAGCAGTGATAACATCGAAGCTTCTTCAAGGCAAACATAACAGCAACAATGGCAAAACCGTCTTTCAGCGCTAGATGAGAAACCATCGAGGTAACACCGAAGATGAAAATAATTTTATAAAAATGTAATGTAAGTTGCACAATGCTTACATGACATAAAGTGTTAGTAGTATAACGTCAGAGTAAACGATTTTAAGTTTTGTTTTCAATTTTGCTATAATTTATAGACCAGCAAATGTTTTATGTTGTATTATAAACATTATTTTAATTTTGCAAATAAACATTGGTTTAATGAAATGTTTACATGATATCATGATTATTTCATGAAAAAAAACAGGAAATCTATTTCAAGCACTAAATTCGTAGCAATATTTTCTTTCTTTTTCTAGTATGTTTTTGAACTAATAATTCCTTGTAACTATCTGTGCAGTAATGCCTGCCTTAGAGAGCAATCGCTGCCCCATTATTTTGGTAGAATGCGTTGCTTATTACACATTCGCCACTGTTACTCAAGGCACACTCCTCAATAATGGATATAAAAGCTTTTCCCTGTGCTATTTATTCAGAGGTGACGATAGGAGTTCGCGCTGTATAGCGCGCCTAGGCAGCTAGTGTCGACACTGACGAAATCATTTCAGCTCTACCGCAATCAGTAACCGAGGAACTGAAAGAAGTGATGGTATCTCCTGTCATCCCATTACCCACTGTCACGTATTCTGGTTTAGCTTACGTCGCTGGATACATTGTGAAGTTAATCAGTGACTTCGGGTGTGACGCTTGTGCTATCCTTCTTGAAACCAGCGAAAGAGCAGCCCCATGTACACTATTCTGCGAGGACAAGATTCTAGCGGACTGCATTATCCAAAACCAGAGTTTGTAGCCCTCTTGGACAAGGTTGTGTCTTTTTTTGAAAAAGCTGTCGTGCACCTACCACACACAAATGTCCTTGAAGTCCTTCAAATCTTAATCCAGCCAGCACTTGAGAACTCACCTTTGCTGATCGAGTTGCCCGGAAGGCATTGACAATAGCAAGGTCCGCTTCTTTAATATGTGAGAAATTTCTCAGACTCCTTCTTGTCAATTATGCTAAGAAGGTGACAGACAGGAACGAAAGGCCAGCTCCTTATATGTGCACAAACCGTCCAAAAAGATTTTGAGTCTTTAATTTTCTAGCCGCATGCACCGTTTTGATGAATGAGGGCAATGTGTTGACTTTGAAGGGTATTTTTTTTATTGCTTGCTGCTCTTTTCAATTATGCATATCTGTTTATGCCCATATTTCCTCGATTAAATGTTTTTTTTTTATTACTGGTATTAAACTGACTACGACTGTCTACGTGTGCGTCAGTCGCGAGACTACGTATACATCTGCTGTCTTTCAACCTACTGATTTATTTTACGCGAAGCTAGAACAGCTCACTCCACTAGACAACTGAAATTTCAACTGTATGCTTAAATTTTTGTTCCTTACTCTGAATCTGAGACGTGCTATGAATTTTCGTCAGTGCCTGTTTTGCTCTAAACGAAAACGGCAGCGGTTGACAGAATATTTTGAATATCCACCGAACAGTTTGCCATGCAGACTAGCGTCAGGTCGCGCTATACCTGCTTACAGCTTTCAAAGGCACACTGCATAAAATGGTGCATATAGTTTTGTGAAAAATTTAGGGGCAAAAAGTGTGGATGTAAGTGCACCCGAAACTTCATTCGACCGTGCGCGACAGCACTGACGAAGGCGCGCGCGCTCTCGCGCGCACGCGCATTATTGACTATTTTATTGCTCATACACGATAAATCAGACGCTGATTACGGCTTCTTCCTATAAGCCACAAGGGGTTAAATATCAGAACCTGCCGGTTGCAACCGATGCGGGCGGAGCGAAGAGCGAGCGCGCGTTTACCTTGCGCGTGAATGGCTGTAGCGGAGGAGCAGCAGTGGGGCGGTGGCGACCCCACCGAGGCGCGGCGGGCGGTGGAAACAGACCCCATTGGAGAGGCCGTAAGAGAAGAGAAAAACGCGCTCTCCCTCGAGACCGGCCATGGTCGAGGCAGCGCGCTCAACCCGGTGTACAAAAAAAAAAGAAAAGACAGAGCGGTCAGTGGTCCTGTGACGGCCCGCCTGTCGTCACAGTTGTAGTGCTATTCCTGCTGCGAAGCGCGGACCCTGCGATCCAGCACCGCACCGTCCATCTGTCGGAAGAGGCCGCAACAAGCCGAGAGCTACCTGCCAGCCTCTAATCCGCGGGCGCACGACTCTAAGCCGGCACGCATGCCTTGGGCGGGGAAGCGGACGCCCATTTCCGGTGGAAATAAAAGTTGTACAACCAACCAACCAGCTATAAGGCGTTCGCCACAGAGTTCCATCGGGGCCCGCGTGAATGTGTGTATCACCTGTGTCTACTCATGCTATGTGAACAAAGAGGAGCTGGGCTGGTAGCCACAGACTTTCCCCGACCTCCCGAGCTAATTTGTTGTCCCCGTCGGTCCCTTACATACTGTTCATACATTGAGATCAAGTATTTCTGCCCGTTCTCTTGTGCAGAAATGTTATAAATGTGATTTGTACTCAAATGCTTGTAATTAATATCGTTCGTCGCTTGCAGATGCCGCTCAATGCACTGTCCTAATCTAATTATGGGCAGAGCAGTGCACTGCAGAAGTTTTTTTTTTTTTTTTTTTGGAATTGCATTTGTACGAAACTGACGCGAGTTAGTTCTTTTCATGCTCCACGAGCGAAAAGGGGCGTTTTGCACGAAGACAGACAAAAGCATTTTAACATGTAGGGACTTAATTTACACAGAACCGGAGCCATAACGTCTAGCATCCGGTTTTAGTATTTTCTTTATTTTAAACGCGCAGCACTTTCTTGTGCAGTGGCTTGAAGCGGGTTTCATTCGGTATGCTGCCCTGTAGGTTACAATAGCGCCCACATTGGATAAGAGTGGCCTAATGAACTTGTCGACCGCTTGAGTTTGATGCGATTTCTTGGTATGGTAATATTTCGAGAGAATCTCCCTACCTTACATATTTTTGTGGTCGCTGCGGCTGCATGTAGAATGGGTTCTCCGCGAAAACGCTCGTAACAGCATCTCGTTTCAGGGGCCGCAACTTTGTGGACCCTACAGTATAAAATGAGTAAAAATTGAAGCCTGCTGACGACACTGAGAGCAGACTTGTCATTCAGCACAACATAGTTTCTTGATATTGCATGTCATGCTTGGCGACGCTCATCATTGAAGTAAATTCGTGGAAACGTATTCCATGTTTCTTTTTTCCATCGGAGAGAACCGATGCAGCTTTCGTTACAACGCAAATAATTTAATAGTGATATCAAATTAGCTACGCATAACTACTCACGCCTATAGGCAACAGGTGCAACATAGCAAAAGAAAGGCCATGAAAGTGTCCTCGCTTTCAACAGCAAGAGCAGAGGTCTGAAACTTCTGACTAACGTAGTGGCGTATAAGCAATGCACGAGCGCTTATATATGTAGTATATCGTAAATATATGTTCAAGCTTCTCTACAAAGTAGCTGCCCAGTGTTTTAAAAATCGATAGATAGGCACAAAATAGCATATCTGAGTGTTGTCATATAGCGCGGCCACTTTCGTAACCCAAATAAAAAAAAAAGTCACCTTGATAACATGCACTCCAGATGAAATGTTGCGCGGTAAAAGCCGCGGTTGCTTCACACACCTTTTTAACGACCACAAAAACTGCATACAAAAGCCACGCTAAATGGTAAACAATGTACGTCAAACTTTTTGTAGCTTGAAGAAGAGATAGAAAAAAATTAGTTGCGCTTTCACAGTTGTTGTAGGTGAAATCGTGCCAATAAAGTAGGCGACGCGACCGAAAACGCAGATAGTGCCGTACACGCTAGAGCCGCTCGAAACATTGCGCTAAAGTTGCCGCCTCGTGGATTGCTACGGAGTTCTCTGCTAGGCAGCGCTGAATGGGACGGTCGGAGCAACGGCGCGTCACCGGAGCCGACCGGGGCGGCTACGCTGTAACAAAAACAGCTTTTGCTCTATCACTGGGATTAAGCCTTCCTTAAACCCTCCTGCCTCATTTTTTTTCTTTCTACGACCAGCATCGCTAAAAGCTTAATTTGGGCGGAGCTGGGGGTGTGGTCGTACTGAAGCGTAAACTAGCGGTTACGATGTGGCGACACCACAGTAAGTGTTGCGCAGTTTGCCGTAGGGTCCCAGACTGCATCTGTAATCATTGCGTTTCCTGTTTTCTCCGAGTTTGCTGCCACCATTTCCAGTTCGTCTCGGTAGTATTGCTTTGCAGCATTGCTTTTCCGAGTCAGCGGTTTGGGAAGCCTCACAAAACGTCCCACCTGGCTCGAAGAGTCTTGGGACTGGTGGCTCATACAGTTGATGCAATGTTGCGGCGTCAGAGGGGGGATTGTTAGGGAGCAGTGCGAGATATTTATACCCCGCCACTGTTTTCCATCGGTGCCCATCGAGGTTTCATGTCCCTCATTACGCGCCTCGATAAAGGCCTTCGCAGGTACAGGCCAGCGCACTGATAATGTTCGTTGATTTGCGTGTACCGCTGGTAATCCTGTGATATCACATGCATTAGAAATCGAGTATCTCCAGCTGTCCGTAGTGTGTTCTGTTCAGACAGAAGCATGCTGCTCTGTAGCACGTTTAAAAATGATGGTGGCCAGGCACACTGTCTTTATAGTGCGGGCGCCGATGGCTCTAAGTGAATGCTTATGCACCTGTTCAAATGAAGCTTCTGCCGCCTGGCAGGTCGGAACTGGCGCAACCGCTCCTTCGGTCCTCCGGTCTAGCTGAATTGTACTCCCAGTATGCGCACTCTCCCACCCTCAGGGAATACAATGAGCCGACCACACAGGGTGATAGAAACGTTCTTATTCCGAACCTTGATCACACGCTAGAATTTCGGTCTTCTCCGTCGAAGCTTGCATACCGGTGACCGGGAGGTATCTTTCTAGGGTTTAAAGTGCTTACTGCATGTTCTCGCGTAGTTCTTCCGTGGTGCGATGAGTTTCATTGGGATCTACCGACAGCGTGATATCTGCGTAGAACGTGAATCCGAAGTTCGGTATGCGCCGCAGTTTCCCGGCCAGGTTCCGCATCACGAAAGAATTGCTCCTTGGGGCACACCTCTTGCGTTCTTGAAATCTTGCAATTCTCACCACCGGTTGAATGCGAGGTCGCTGGAGGAAATCTGAAAACTTCGGTTCGCAGGCAACAACTGCACAGAGTTCACAATTCATATACGAACCCCTGCCTCCTGTAGAGCAACAAGTATTGCCTGGTGCCTAACGGCGTCAAATGCTGGCGGAATAATAAATTCAGTGGATCACAAAAACGCATTGGATTAGACGTAAAAGATTGGCCTATTTTACGTATTTACTATTCAACCTGATCACCCTCCAAGGACAGGGCCTAACGTGTAGATCAAAATGAGAGACAATACTCTGATGCCGCAAGGACAACGTTAACTCAACGACATAAATGAGATGCTTGCTCAGTTCAGTTCAGTCGTTCAGTCGTGTCCGACTCTTCGTGACCCTATGGACCATATCACGCCCCGCTTTTCGGTCTCTCACTATCTTCCTAACATCATATAACTTCATCTGCAGCACCTCGAGGATGCCATCTAACCATTGCGTTCGCTGCCTACCCCTTCTCCGGTGACCCTCAACCTTCCCCAACATCAAATCTTTCTCCACCGACTCTTCTCATCAGATGACCAAAGTCGCTGAGCTTTAACTTTAGAATTTGACCCTCCAATGAGCAGTCAGGGTTTATGGTAGACAATATCGACTGATTTGATCTGCTGGCAGTCCAAGGAACTCTCACGAGTCTCCGCCATCACCACAATTCAAACGCGTCAATTCTTCAGACGCGTCAGCCTTCTTCAGAGTCCAACTCTCGCATCCATACATCACAACTGGAAAGATCGTAGCACGAGTTATACGGATCTTGGTTGCTAGACTTATGTCTATGCTCTTTACTAGGCGGTCAAGGCTAGCCATGGCTCTATTTCCCAGAAGCAGGCGTCTCCTAATTTCATGGCTGCAGTCTCCTTCCGGGGTAATCTTGGAGCCCAAGAAGAGAAAATCTGTCACAGCTTCCACTTCTTGTCCATTGATGCTCCAGGACTTGATAGGGCAAGACGCCATGCTTTTTGTCTTTTTAATAGTAAGTTTAAGTCCAAACTTCTCACTCTCTTCTTGTACGCGCATAAGAAGTCTCTTGAGTTCCACTTCACTTTCTGCTATTCAAGTGGTATCATCTGCATATCTAAGGTTGTTGATGCGTTTTCCAGCAATCTTCAATCCAGATGAAGACTCGTCCAGACCCGCCTTCCTCATGATGCACTCAGCATATAGGTTAAATAGGCAGGGAGACAGTATGCAGCCTTGTCTCACTTCTTTCTCAATCGGAAACCAATCAGTAAGACCATGCCCTTCTGACTGTGGCCTCTTGCCCTTCATACAGGTTCCCGATGAGTCAGGTGAGGTGAATCGGTCCTCCCTTCTCTTCGAGAGCTTGCCACAATCTGCTGTAATATACGCAGTTAAACTCTTTCGCATAATCAATAAAGCAGACGTAGATGAGTTTCTGGAACTTTCTTCCTTTTTCCATGATCCAGCGAAGATTGGCAATCTGGTCTCTAGTTCCACTGCCTTTGCTAAACCCAACTTGCACATCCGGAAGCTCCCAATCCACATACTGCTGCAGACTACCTTGGAGGATTTTCAACATCACCTTGCTAGCATGCGAACAATCTTTGGCACTGCCTTTCTTTAGAATGGGGACGTAAACTGACCTCCTCCAATCCTGTGGCCACTGCAGGGTTGTCAAAATTTGCTGACATAATGTATACAGAACTTTTAACAGCATCATGGTGGAGGTTTTGAAAAAACTCAGCTGGAACGCCATCAATTCCGCTAGCTTTATGTCTTAGCAAGGCTGGCTAAGGTCCAATTAACTTCACTCTTTAGGATGCCCGGCTCGAGATCAGTAATCTCAACCGACTTATGTTGGGTGTGCACATCCTGGTCCTTCTCGTACAGTTCTTCTGTGTATTCCTGCCACCTCTTCTTTATCTCTGAGGCGTCAGTTAGTACCTGCCTTGTTTGTCCTTTATCACGCCCAGCTTAGCACAGAAGCTTCCTTTGATATCTTTGATTGTCTTATACAGAGCTCTTGTGTTCCTCAATTGGCTGTTGTCCTCAACTGCTTGGCACTGTATGTTCAGGAAGGCATTGTTATCTCTCCTTGATATTTTCCGAAAATCCGCATTGAGAACCTTGTATTTCTCTTTCCGCCGTAACGTCTGCCTTCCTCCTTTCCTCAGCTGTTTCCAAAGCCTCTTCAGACAGCCAGTTTGCTTTCTTGCATTTCTTTTGCTTCTGTACTACCTTAGTAGAAACTTCTTGTATTATATCGCGGACATCAGTCCACACCTCGTCACGCTCTCTGTCGTCCAGATCTAATTCTTGAAATTGATTTCTCACTTCCAACAGCATATTCTGATGGAATTTGATCCAGATAATACCTGAAAGGCCTTCTAGTTTTCTGCGTTTTCCTCAATCTAAGCCTAAATTTGGCAACAGGAAGCCGATGATCGGTGCCACAATCGGCCCCAGGCGTTGTTTTTACTGCTTTTATAGCGCATTTCCATCTCTGCCGGCAAAGAATATAATCAGTCTGATTCCTGTACAGACAATCCGTTGAAGTCCATGTTTACAGGCGCCTCTGTGCTGTTGAAAATGAGTATTCGCTATGGTCAGGTTGTTTTCTTAACAAAACGCTACTAGCCTCTGCCCAGCTTCATTTGGCTCACCAAGACCGAACTTGCCTGCAATTCCGGATATTTCTTCACTCCCCACCTTAGTATTCGAGTCTGCTATGAGGAAAAGGACGTCGATGCCATTTAGTATTCAGTTTTGTAGCTTATTCTTTATTCAAAAAGTGCTGGAGCTATATCATATAATTACGATAGCTATAATGCATGTAGCAAAAGAGAAAAAAATATTATAAGTTTGTACAAGACGTCACAGCGTTCTAAAAAGGTATTCACCAAAACGTTTCGTGACAGTTACTCTATGTAGTGCGAATTTCTGTGACCGCTTTGGTGGCATACTTTACTGGATGTGCATGCCTAATTCGTTTCAAGAAATCATTCCAAACACACTCTGCATTCATTTCACGCAACGTCCTTCGATGATGCGCGACGTCACAAGGACAATTTATTTTCATGTTTCGATCTGTGCAAGCCTTGCGCTAACATTCGTTTTCCCAAAATGGGGCTCCATAGGCTTCCATGTTGCACTAAAGTAATGCTCCTTCCCTCAGATAGATGCACATCTTTCCCTCATTGATAACCATACTGGACACGCGTTATAAAGGTCTAGGCAAAGGATAAACGCATCTGCCTGTTTGTAAGATCGCTGTTTGACAGGATGTCTGCCTGCCGCCCCTCTTCCAACCTCGTGATTGCCAGTATACAATTTCCATTTTGAAAACTTAACAAGGGAAATCTGGGAAACTGCACTCTGCGAACTTACCAAAGGTCCTCCTCATCTCCCGTACAATATGATTTCCATTTTAGCTGAAGGATTACCGGTCGAAGCTTTGATTGACACAGGGGCTGCAATTTCTGTTATTCGCGCTGATTTATGCCACCGTTTGCGGAAAGTAACGACACCATATGATGGACCTGAACTTCGTGGAGCAAATGACGTCCCTCTACATCCTTCAGCAAAGTGTACAGTTCGAATTGTTATAGACGGCGTCCGCCACCATGTGCAGTTTGCTGTGCTTTCACCGTGTGCGCATCAGATGATTTTTGGTTGGGATTTTTTGTCGACCACGTCAGCGTTAATTTCTTGTGGCGACCGTGCCATTCATATGACAGACAGTGATTTTTCATCTGACATGTCTGAAGGACGTCATTCCCTCATTGCCGCAGTTGACACTGTATTGCCTCCACAGTGCGAAAAACTTGTTACCGTTGTTTCGGAACACATCACTGACGGGGATGTACTTATCGCACCATCTCATCGTCATCTTGCACGTGGAATCGCCTTCCCATCAAGTCTTGTACGATTCCGCAGCGGCTCAGCGATAGTAGCTGCCACGAACACATCCCGTGAATCCATCGTCCTGACTGAAGGAACTTCCCTGCCATGCATAGTGGATGCTCACCCTAAGTCCATTATGGTGCTCACCGCCCCGCTACCTCAGCAACATGATTCATCGCACGTCTCTCTTCCGATGCTGTCGAAGACAATCAGTCCGGACCTCACGCCGCACCAACGCAAAGAATTGCTGAAATTGCTTCAAGCCCATCAAGCCATTTTCGATGCCACTTCCCCTCCACTGGGACGGACTAGTGTTGCACACCACCGCATCATTACTGAAGGTAACTCGATCGTACGCCGACGACCTTATCGGGTTTCTCTCTCGGAACGAGAAGTAATCGAAGAAAATGTGAATGACATGCTCCGTCGCGATATTATTCGTCCATCAACAAGCCCATGGTCTTCCCCAGTAGTTTTAGTTAAAAAAAAGGACGGATCGGTACGATTTTGTGTTGATTATCGCGCACTAAACAAAATTACCCGTAAAGATGTCTACCCGATGCCGCGAATAGATGACGCCCTTGACTCTCTCCAAGGCGCCGAATATTTCTCGACCTTGGATCTCCGCTCAGGTTATTGGCAAATACCAATGCATGAGGGCGACAAAGAGAAAACCGCTTTCGCAACTCCCGATGGACTTTACGAGTTTAACGTTATGCCTTTTGGCCTGTGTAACGCACCAGCGACATTTGAAAGAATGATTGATAAGGTACTTCGTGGCCTAAAATGCAGAACCTGCTTATGTTACTTGGACGACATTGTTATCTTTTCGGCAAATTTTAACGACCATCTCAAGCGCCTGAATGAAGTCCTGACGTGCCTTTCGTCAGCGGGCCTTCAGCTCAACACCAAGAAGTGCCACTTTGCACAAAAGGAAATTAAAATATTGGGGCATCTGGTTAGCAGTGACGGCATTCGTCCAGACCCAGATAAAATCAGCGCGGTCTTGAACTTTCCTCGTCCGCAACGGACTGCAGATTTGCGCAGTTTCCTCGGCCTGGCGTCATATTTCCGGCGTTTCATAAGGCATTTTGCAACTATTGCTGCGCCACTTCATGAACTACTTAAAGCGCGCAGCTCTTTCGTGTGGACTGAACAGTGCAACACTGCTTTTATCGACCTAAAGCACGCCCTCACATCAGATCCCGTCCTTGGCCACTTCAGCGACAGCGCTCCTACCATCGTGCACACTAATGCCAGTGGTCACGGTCTTGGCGCTGTCCTTCTGCAGCGTGATGCAACATCGCGTGAGAAAGTGATTGCCTTTGCCAGTCGGACCTTGACTCCAGCTGAGAAAAACTACACCATTACCGAGCAGGAATGTCTTGCCGTCGTCTGGGCTGTTCAAAAGTTTCGCCCCTACCTCTATGGTCGGCACTTCACAGTTGTGACCGATCACCATGCTCTTTGCTGGTTGTCTTCACTGAAAAATTTAACAGGCCGACTTGGCCGCTGGATTCTACGCCTGCAAGAATATAATTTCGACGTCGTTTATAAATCGGGTCGCCAACACCAAGACGCCGACGCTCTTTCTCGCTGCCCACTTACGGAATCAGCCTGCTGTTTTTCTTCGCAACGAATTTCAACCTCTGACCACAGCCGACCACCTCTTCCCCCGACGCATATCACAACAGTTTCTTTTGACGATTCTGAGCATAAACACGCACTCCGCTCGCAGCAATTAGCTGATGCCTACTGTCGGCCCATCATCGACCGCCTTAACGGCGCTTCGAAACCGCCCAATGCTAGGATTCGCCGACAGCTTCGCAATTTCAAACTCGAAGATGGCATACTACGCCGCTACGTGTATTGCCCTGATGGAACTCGTTGGCTCCCTGTCGTGCCGCGTGCGCTTCGCCCACGTATACTGGCGGCTTTCCACGATGACGCTACTGCAGGTCACCTTGGTTTTGACAAAACATATGACCGCGTGAAAAGACTATTCTTTTGGCCTGGCCTATCTTCTACCGTAGCTAAATACGTCGCTTCCTGCCATCAGTGCCAACGCCGCAAGCGGCCTACGTCTTCGCCCGCTGGCCTCTTACAGCCTCTTCCATGTCCCGCCACGCCATTCGACGCAGTCGGCATCGACTTATATGGTCCCCTACCTCTCTCCGATGGGGGTAACCATTGGATTATAACAGCCGTTGACCACCTTACACGCTACGTTGAAACAGCCCCTGTACCGACTGGTTGTGCCGAAGAGGTAGCTAATTTTTTTTTTTGCGATCAATTGTCCTGCGTCATGGCGCTCCTCGGGTGCTTCTAAGTGACCGCGGGACGGCCTTCTTATCGACAGTCGTTGCCGAAGTTCTTCATGCGTCATCCACTCTTCATAAGACAACCTCAAGCTACCATCCCCAGACTGAGCGATTTCATCGCACTCTATCCGATATGATATCCATGTGCATCCTACCGGATCACCGAAATTGGGACACTATTCTACCATTCGTCACATTCGCCTACAATACAGCAGTACAGCGGACTACCGGTTACTCTCCATTTTTCCTCGTTTTTGGCCGTCCTCCCACTACAATGCTCGACACTTACTTCTTCTCTACGCCCGACTACTCCTCATCAGTACCAGCCCAGTTCTTATCCCGTGTGGCCAGATGCCGTCATATTGCCCGCCTCAACACAGAAGCGCGCCAGGAAGACCGCAAGAGTCGCTACGATTCTACGCATCGTGCGGTCTCTTTTCGTCCCGGTGACGAAGTCCTGCTTTACACACCACTGCGCGCCCCGGGCCTTAGTGATAAATTTCAGCGTCGCTATCTTGGTCCCTACAAGATCATAAACCAAACTTCCCCCGTGAACTACCAAGTCACACCTGTTGATCCCCCAGCCGATCGACGCCACCGTGGAACTGAAATTGTTCATGTCTCCCGCTTGAAGCCGTTTGTGCGCCGCGGTGCATCGGTTGGTTAGGAGCGGCCAGGCTGGCCGCTTCCGACCCCCCGGGATGATTGTGTGAGCCTTCCACGGATCTTCTTTCATTTGTACATACCATAATCTTCTTCTTTCTTTTGTACATACCATCGTCATCGTCCCGCGGCGCTGGCTCCAGCACGTGCCTGGGTTCTCCATCAGATTAAAACGCTGACACGGCGTACCTTGCCTTGCTGTCACGACTTTGGCGTCTCGACCTGGCCTTCTTTCACAATATTTACGCGGACATTTACATCTTCTGCCGATGAATGGGAGCGCATATTATCCATCGGTGAACTGTACTTTAGTGCGCTTTCTTTACCTTTATTTATTTACTTACTTTTGACACCACCGAGAGGTTGCTTGCCTCAAGGATGACATATTACCAGGTTTTAAACCTACACATCTGTTAACTGTGGTCAGCACTACAAGCAGGAACATTGCTTAAAAGTGCAATATGTTCCTCAAACTTTCAAATTCAAGTGAGATTAAAGCATAATTTGTGACACTACCTTCGCTCACCTCAGTTTACAACACTAAATGCCGATGATTAGAAACGGTAAAGACAAAGTTCGGACCAACTCCCGTACCATTTAACTCCAGGTACACGCACGAAATCATAGCCGCAACAGTGATAAAGAAACCTCATCATCACCGATATGTTACGAGAGCATTACACAGCCTTGAACATGTGAAATGTGGCCCGATATCTAAGCGTAGAGGATATTCGATCTCCCGTTATTACAGGCTCACAGGAGGTGGCCAAGAGCTGTCTTTCAAAAGCAAGAACAAGAGTGCCCGTTGATAGCACGAGTTGCCCATTGAGGGGGGGGGGGGGGCATAGTCAGGGGTTTGTGAGCATGCTGAGTGAACATCGAATGCTACACATGCGCCTCAGCTTTACGCGTGGGCATGTGCGAATGATGCTGGCAAGGCGACGAGGACGAAAAAATTTTAGAAGGCACATTGGACCACTAAAGTGCGATGAGGCGAAAACCATTATTGCGCGGTGGAACGTAGCCGTGCACTAGGGCAATTATATCTCCCTCTCTTCTTTCACTACCACCTTCATCCCTTCGTTTATGGCGTGCTACAAGTGTCCGCGGAGAATTGTGACATATACTGCGTCTTTTCTATCCTGAAAATTAATTTCAAACGTCGCTCATGCCTGTTGTACTAACGCTTCGTAGACATCTTGGTCTGCTCCTGTATGCTGTATGGTGCGGCGTTCGAGGAACTGGCAAGTGAAAGGGGCCACACGGACGCCTGGATAGGACGCCCGGCGGGGTCATCTTCGTATATGCATGTTGTTGTTGTTGTAAAGAGCTTTATTTTTCCACCGATGTAGGAGGCCCCCTACTCCCCGCCCCCAGCACGCAGGCCTGTGGGACGGAGGCCGGGGCCTCCGCGACTAAAGACAGGCGAAGCGACAGTTTCTTCGTGGCTTCAGCCGCCAGGCGGATAGCTTGCTGCTGGTTGGCGGTGGCTGGCTCCGCAGTAGCAGTTCCCAGGCTCCTATACTATTTATGTTTTCCTTGGCGCAAGGGGAATCAAGGCATTGCCAGATTATATGATCCAAAGTACTCCTTTCTCCGTGAGTTTCGCATTTATCGTCCGCCTTTTCCTCCACTTGCGTGCGGAAAAGCCAGACGGGACCTGGGAAATTCCCAGATTGCAGACGCCGCGCGAAGGCCTCCTTGTTATTTAGCGCTCGATACGGTGGTGGCAGACTTTCTGCTACGTCTGTATTTTTCTAAGATTTCCTTATACGTTTGCAACCTCTCGTCCATCCCATCGCAATCAGGCGGCTCTACGGCTGCCCGGAAGTAGAGAGCTCGTGCGCCGCCTTATTGCCGGGGACGGATTCGTGCGCGAGGGTCCAATAATTCGAATCCTTCTTTCACGTTTTCCTCTCTCTAAAATTTTGGCTCCCTCCTTCAAGACCCTCCCTTTTCCAACGTTCCAGTCAGCTGTTTTCCTGTCACTAATAACTATGCTGGCTTCCGTTCCAACACAAGCGAACGCTATTGCAACTTCTTCAGCCGTGTCTACATTTCGGCTTCTAACGGACGCGGTGGTAGCGGGTACGCCGCGGCCGTTGACGACTGCAACCACCGCCGCCCCCGACTTCCAGCTAGCCGCGTCCACGTAGGCGATCTCCCCCGGCCTTCATTTTCCCTGCTTTCTTTTACAAGCGTCTCGGCCCTCTTTTTTCTCCTCTCCTTGTTGTACGTAGGGTGCATGTTTGTAGGTAGGGGGGCACTATTATATATTCGTGACACTTTCGTGGAGTACCCATTTTGTCGCTTGTTCCTCTGTCTGACTGCAGTCCCACCCAGCCGAGGATGGTTCTGCCCGTGGTAGTTCTGCTCAATCTTTCTAGTTGCGCCATGCGCACAGCCTCTGCTAGTTCCGTCCAATTGTTGTGCACCTCCATTTCGAGGAGGCGTTCAGTCGAGGTCAAGAGGGGTAGTCCCAAAGCCCTCTCCGCGCTTCGTCTAATGCGTGCGTCTATTCTCTGCTTTTCGTCTGATCTGATGTTTAGGAATGGTGTGGCGTAACATATTCGGCTAGTGATGTAAGCCTGCATTAGTTTCAGGAGGTTTCGTTCCTTAAGGCCACGACCCTTGAGTGCGATTCTCCTGAACAGACCCGTGTCTTGCGTGTCGTACGCGCTCAGTTTCTTTACCGTTGTATCGTTGTACCCATCTGCTTGTAGAAGCAGCACCAGAATCCTAATTTGTTCGAATTTCGGCACAGTTTGGCCGTCTACTGTTACGCTGATGTTTAACTGGCGTTTGCGCCAGAGCGCCTTCGGGTTGTAGATAAACGGTTCCGATTTTTTCATAAAGCACGAGAGGCCCCTTTCGGCCGCGTAGGACACCACGGTATCCGCCGCCGCTTGCAAGCGCTCCTCGATGCTCGCGTCACTCCCCTGGGTGGCCCACAGGTTGACGTCGTCCGCTTACATGCTGAATTTCAAATTTCCACCTTCCTCAGTTCTGCCGGGAGGTTTCGCATGACAAAATTATATGAAGAGCGTTTCACAATCCGGGGCGTGGGACGTGGTAAAGTGTTCGGCTGGGGATACGAGGAATGGAGGTTCGGTACCTGACGGAAACAAGGTTTATTTCTGTTTAACTCTCGCTCTTGAAACGCGGACACATTTGCTAACGGCAGTATGAGGCATTAAAGGCTATCGCCTTAAAAGTACCGAGCGCGAGGAATAGTAGTAGTAGTAGAAAACGTTTATTAGCCAGGAAAGTGAATGACTTGACGAAACATTACAATGGTCGGTGTTTTAATTTCAAAACCTCACTGGCCTTGGCAGCCGCTTCAGCCAGTGAAACGAGTGCGCGCTGCAGTTCAAGCTCTTAGCTGAGCACAGAGGTCTCCAATTGCTCCTTTGTTTTATATGTTTTGATGTCCGGGGGTTTCAGGCCCTTGCATCCCCATGTGATGTGGTATGTGTCGGGCCTATCGTCGCACCATGGACATTCACCTTTATGGCACTCAGGAAAAATTATGCTGTGTTTGGGGAGATTGGGGAATGTATCTGTCTGGAGTTGCCTCCAGTCCCGAGCTTTCTGAGCATTGAGCTTCTTATGTGGAGGGGAAAAGTGCTGTCATTGCTATCTCAGGAAGTTGAGTCATGTGCTGTAAGTTGCGGAAACTTCGGGAAGAGAATTTGAGTCGGCGTTGGAATCCGCTCGGTTGGTATGTCCTCGAGCTAGTGCGTCAGCGACCTCATTGCCCTGGAATCCCACGTGACCAGGCACCCACATGATCTGATGTTTTAGGAAGGAATTGGCGCTGAGAGAGTTGGCGGTTATGCCTAAAAGTTTCTTGGATACTGCTTCTGCAAGAAGGAGCCGACGGGCTGCTTCGGATTCTGTCATAAAGTGTACTCTCTGGCCTAGGCCGTCGCCATACTGGATCGCTAGCAAGTTTGCTGCAACTTCTGCCTCCGTGACCGTCGTGTATTTCAACGATGCGCCGACAACCTCGTTGTGGGATGAGTTCACAGCAACTGCAGTCGCCCTCGTTATCTCGCTGTATGTTGCTGCGTCGGCATACACTGTGTGGGGGCTGCGTGCTGCAGTTTGCGTAATGTATTTTTTCCGGCTGATCGTCTGTCGACCTCGGCTCTGTTCGACATGTTTTTAGGAATTGCGGCGACATGGACCCTCGAGCGATATGTTGTTGGGAGGTTTGTCGTGCTCTGGATGACTTGGACGTCTGCCGGGTAGCCTACCCGCTCTAGAATCTGCCTTCTGGTGCCTGTGCGAAGTAGGCGTGCGCGTTGCGAGAGGAGGGCTGCCTCCTGAATCTCCTTGAATGAGATGTGCACTCCAAGGTCCTCTAGTTTGGCGTTTGCCAAACTAGAGTGCATGTTTGTCAAGTGCATGTTTGGCATGTTTGTATGCAGTACGTAAGATGAGAGTTAGTTTGATGAGTTCTTGTCGAATTAATGTAAGGTATGGTAGGCCATATGAAATGCGGCTTGCCACGAGTGCTTAGATGATACGTAGTGTGTCCTCCTCCCTCATGCCTGTCCGATTGCGTGCCACTCCTCTCATCATTTTCGCGACTTGCTGCGTTGCGGTGGATAGTAACTTTATGGCATGGGTAGCTTTTCTGTTGCTCTGGAGCCATAAGCCGAGGATGCGGATTTGATAGACTTCTCGGACGGGGATACCGTGTAGGAGAACCTGAATATCTCCTGGTGACCTGTAGCCACGCTCTTCTGTGCGGATGATCTCTGACTTTTTAGGTGCATAGCGGAGTCCACACTGAGCGGCCGCCTCCTTGACGCAGGTGGCAGCTTACTGCAGAGATTCTTCCTTGGCCGCCAGAGAGCCTTTGGTAGTCCATATAGATATATCATGGGCATACAGTGTAAATCCAATGTTTGGAACTGTTTGCAGGCTTTGGGCCACACCAATCATGGCTATATTGAAAAGGCGAGGGGGTGAAATTATCGAGCCCTGAGGTGTATCTTTGTGCGGCATGTCCACGGTGTCCAAGCGTGTATCGCTCATGCCGATTGTAGCCGTTCGTTTCGACAGGAAATTTTTGACGTAGTTGAAGACGCGTTCCCCGCAATTATGGTTGCTTAGCTCTCTTAGGATGGCATAGTGACACACGTTGTCGAATGCGCCCTTCAGATCAAGTGCAATCACAATGTGATCCCCTCCGCTGGGAATGTGCGCCAGGACTTCCTGCTTGAGCAGAAGGAAGGCGTCTTTGGTTGATTTCTTCAGTATAGTTTTGAAGACAGGCTTGAATCACCTGCTCGTATAGTTTGCCCAGACAGGACGTGAGCGAGATAGGGCGGAGCGCCTCGATTGTGGGCAGCTTCCCTGGTTTTGTAATGATGATAATTTCAAAGTGTTTCCACTCTTGAGGGATGACGTTTTTTTTTCCCACAGCTCATTGTTATTTACTACTTAGATCCTTAATTTGATCCTTGCTGAGGTTGCGTATTATGGCGTTCGTGATTTTGTCCGCGCCAGCCGCCGCATTACGAAGGCAGGATTGCGCCACAGCGTATACTTCTGCCATCGTTATATGGGCGTCCAAAGCTCGATTCGAGGTGCCCTGATAGTTACTGGGCGTTGTAGTCGCAGCGCCTATATATCTGTCGCGAAGCGCTGTGAGAAGATCTGCATCGTCGCCCGGGAACAGGTGGGAAATTTGCTTGAGAGAGCGGGTCGCCTCGGACTTGTACTTGGTCGGATCTATTAGGTTTCTGAGAATTACCCAGTCCGAGATGTTCCCAGAGTGCCTCGCAGGGACTCGCAGAACTGTTGCCAGTCCTGGTGCTAGAGTTGCGCGGCCTATGTTTGGGCCTCTTCCATGAGTGCGGTTATACGGACTCGGAGTTGTCGGCTCAACTTTTGGTTCTTCCAACGGCGAACGATTTCGAGCGGTAATCCCACAATTTTGGAAGGTGCCTGTCTATTTCAGATGTTTCGTTTGTGCGCTGTACCACTTCGGTTACAGCGTTGTGTGCCTGGCGAAGCGCTGCACTCCAGTCCTGGATAGATGCTATGGAGAACGGATATCAGATGTTGGAAACAACCCAGTAGTAAATGGAGACAGTGCAACTGAGGACATCGCATTCAAGCGTGGATTTAGAAACCGACAGGAAAGTCGGGGCTGTCTTCGGCCTTTTATGTGCGTGTCGTGTGTCGACAGCGGAGTGCACATGTGTCAAGCCAACACTGCGCGTGTGCACGTGCGAATTATACAATCTACACGTGCCAGGACAGCTTTGCGCGTGTACACGTGCGAATTATGCTGGCAAGGCGATGACGACCGCCTAGGTGTGATGGGAGGTAGCAAAGCGGAGGACGTGGCTTTAAAGAGTGGAGGTGGCAGCAGACGGTTTGCCGGTCTGTGCTGCTGAGAGGCCCCCTTGTTCGCCTGCCTTAGGCCTGGCTATGCTTCTGCTCCAAATGGAAAGTTCCTGGAGTCCGCCGGCGTATTTCTCTGGAAGTTTCGGCTCCGACTGCAGACTGGCTTCCTTTCGACGCTATCTTGGACGGAATGACGGCGCCACGTTGCAGTCCATCAACCCGACCTCGCTCTGTCTGCAAGGCCTCCCCACTTAACCTGTGATGCTCAATAACTGCTGAAGCTTTTCCTTTAACCTGTTGTGCGCACGCGTTATCCTTAATCGGCTCTTTACCTATAATTTAAAAATGCCATTTCGTCTTCTTTTTCAACTATCTCTTTTGCTCAGACCTGCACACGATAGCGTTCGTTTACTATAGTTAAGAACGCGTTTAAAATTCGTGACAGATAGCCTTGAGGTGCTCCCTATCCTCCATTGTCATTAGGAAATTGCGTGAGAAGTTGAATATTTACACTGATGTATAGTGAACTAGAATGCTATTCGTTCATTATATAATTGTGTACATTATTTCTTGTTCGCACTTAACTAGATCGTCCATTCAGTAGTGAGACCTGAACCACACTTTTTCGATGTTCTGGCCAGCTTCATTTTAAACCACTGGTTACAATCCTACGTGTTGCCACTTCCGTATTATACGTGGTCCTTGTAATAAAAATGGTAGGAGGGAGCTCTATAAGAGCGTCTATGTGGGTCACTCAGTGTTTATTGATGAAATAATGCTTTATGAATGATAATGTTCTTTACTTGCAGGTTGCGGCTCATATGAGGATGAAGTTACATGCCCTGAGGATGGACACATTCCTGAAGAGTCCTGTGAAGGAGTATTTCCTGTGAAATGCCATGTCGGAAAATGTGCCTGCGCATGCCCGAAAGGCTTGTACAGAAACATGAAAGACCAGTGCCGCAAATGGGGCTACTGCTCCCATTGAGCTCACCGTAACCCGGTTGGCGTACGACCAATACAATAGACAGCGATCTGAAAACTCAGTCAACAAACTACGGCAAATTACGAGGCTTCAATAAAGGGCAAAAATAACAATTTAATCTATGTGTTATAAGATTAACATCAGCTTCACGCCTAATGATGTTATCTAATTGAGCTGCAAAGGTCCGAACAAAACAGCAGTGACAGTGTTGATCCTTGTGCTGTAAGTATACTGATCCACAAGTTCTTAACACAAAACTGTACATTATACTAAGGCTATATTGGTATCACATTCCAAAATGCTCTCCTACAAAGAACAGCAAAAACTTGCATTTTAAAAATTGTTACTATTGCATTTTTAGGAAACGAAACACAGCGCAAATTCGACAGAGCAATGATGATAGGGGATCGAACTGTGTTATGAATAAAGTTTAATACTCTATCAGTACGATGCTGTTATAAATAAGGCTTTTGGTTGGATTTCTTCGTTGCGCATAAAGTCGGAAACTGCATTTTTTGTGAATAAATTGAAGATGCATTTCTTGATACTCTCATGGAGTGCATTTGAACGCAGCGCCTCAAAGCCCTCTGTAGAAATCACTGCAGGATTGCGAAATAAAGGGCGTTGCCGATGCGCGGCGTCTTAAAGACATTTCGAGGGAGTGTTTCGCCACGTCTTATGAGAACATATTGCCGCGAAATCTTCAAAACTGTATTTGTTGTTTTTTAACAGCAGCCGGCATACAGGCTTATCACTCTGATTCTGGACCGCGTATCAGTTCCGTAATCTTTGTTTGTTAATGCTCGATGTCGCGAGTCACACCCTTATCAGTTTTGTTGTAGCGCAAGATGCACCGAGATCTGTCTCGAAGGTTCCGGCCACTCCGGTGTCTTTCCACAATGTTCCAGCCCGTGCTGGTAGCTGTTTGCGACGCTATCTAGATTGTTCTGTGCAGCCTTTAAATTGAGCGTTGACGAGTGTGACGGATATTCTTTGTCCGACGACCGACGAGCACGTTTGTTGATATCGCAGCCGCCGTGTTGCTTAGTTCTTTTGCGGGCGCAAGTCAGCCCAATCAAGAGTTTCTTCAGTGCAATCATCGACCCTTCATTTGTGTCATCGACCTTGTCACCCCTGCGTGACATCTGGTGGAGGTGCTGCCTTTGATCCTTCAAGCGAAGACCCAAGCCGTGTTCATGTCGCCCTGGAAGACCTGCCCACAGGTCACCGAGCCAGGCGGCTACTTCAAGGCCTACAACCCGAACACGGTCTGCTGCCTGACCCCATTCGATCTCGGAAGGCATCGACGCTGACAATGGCCCAGCCTACTACAGCACCGGTTGTTTTCATCCAACCCCGTGAGCCCCCCTGCTTCCACGGACGACCGGATGAAGATGCTGGAGACTGGATGGACCTTTTCGACCGTGTGGCAGAATTCAACGGCTGGAACGACGCTGCGAAACTCAGGCAGGTCTATATTGCTCTTCAAGGACATGCCCGAGTTTGGTTCGAAAATCATGAGGCAGCTATGAAGGATTGGGAGATTTTCAAGGAAGCGTTTTTGACTGCCTTTTCAAGCATCGTCCGAAAGGAAAGAGCCCAGGCCCTCCTTAAGTCAAGACTTCAACTCCCTAATGAGCCAGTCCTGGCGTACGTTGAGGAAATGAAGGGCCTCTTTTGCCGCGCCGACCCTAATATGACCGAAGGTGAGCGAGTCAAACTTTTATTGCGAGGCGTTAAAGAGTCGCTCTTTGCGGGTCTTGTGCGAAATCCGCCAAGAACTGTGGCGGAATTTGAAACGGAGGCATCTACTATCGAGAAGACGTTGGCCACCCGGATGCGCCACTACAAGCGACCAATTCAGCCGGACTGCTCAACCCGCTACCCCAGCGCATCTGCAAGCGGAGAAAACCTTCGAGACCTCATCCGGAGATCGTGCGAGAGGAGCTCCGCCGATTGATGCCATCATCGCAACAACCCCAGGTGGCGACGCTCGCGGACGTCGTCCGTGAAGAAGTCCAGCAGGCGCTGGGCGTTCCTCAAGCGACGGCTGCGACTGTTCCAGCACAAGAGGCAACAACGATGAACTACGCTGGTCATTACGGCGCCCTGCACCCCGACGTGATGACTTTCCGAGCCCTCGCCGCTACCGCCCTGTTCCTGAAAACCGCCCCTTGGCCCCCGCCCGCCAAGCTTGCCAACAGCCCCAAGCCCCAGGAAGTGCGACGCCTGGAGGACAGCAAACAACCGACCGCGCTGCTTCCATTGTGGTGAGGCAGGAAACATCCTCCGTCACTGCCCGAACAGGCGGATCGGCCTCCGTGGTTTCGCTTTCGACGCCTCATGACCCCGTCATGGCGAGCGACCTCAGGAAATCAACGACTTCCTGCGCACCGGAGAGCACTCGTCGCCAAGGCGTCTGTCACGCTCCCCATCACCATACAATGCCTAATTTGCGTCGCCGGGCCGCGGTTACGTGCAAGGACGGTCTCCTAGCCCCCGTAGGGGAAACTAAAGGCAGCAACCTTTAGAGGTGAGGTTGCTCAACGGCGAAGAGACGAAGATCCTCCGCCGCCGTCGACCACTAACGACGACGCAACCATTTCATCGCCGCTCCACACGACGACATCGACGACAACACAACCAGAGTGCAAGCAGACACCGCCACCCAGCGAAGTAACAACGGTATGCCCCGGCCATGATCTGAAGAAACGACGGAGCCGAGATCGGACACTAAGGCCCATGTGCAATGCGAGGACGCGAACAAGTGACCTTGAAGTTGATATCGACGGTCGCAGAGTCACTGCCCTTGTAGACACCGGAGCTGACTATTCAGTCATCAGTGGACCGTTAGCCTCCCATCTCAGGAAAGTTACAACCGCTTGGGATGGCCCGCTGATTCGCACCGCAGGTGGCAACCTGATTACTTTATCGGGACAATGTACCGCAAGAATAACCGTAAATGGGCGTACTTACCCCACCAGCTTTGTGGTCTTGCAGCCGTGTTCCCGCGACGTGATTTTAGGCAAGGACTTCCTAAATGAAAATAGGGCTATCATCGACCTCCGATCCAAGCTCATCCAGCTCTCTGCAGACAAAGGCATACCTGCTACGACAACTTCGACGCAACACGTCGCTCTAAACGTCCTCGACGGAGAATTGACCGTGCCGCCCCGATAAAGCGTCGCCGTCAGCTTAGGTAGCACAGACATCGAAACCGCTGAAAGCATCGTCGAAGGAAATATCCAATTGCTCTTGGAACGAGGTATCGGCATCGCACAGAGGTATCGCGAAATTCCGGAGAGGACAAGCTCAGGTGCTATTAACAAACTTCACTGAAGAATACCGGCATCTCAACAAGGGCACGACCATCGCTTTTCTCGACGAATTAGCGGATCTCAAAGACGTATTCGCCCTCCACGACCAACCACATGAAGACGCACCGGACCAATTCCGTCAGCCCACATTTGACATCAACCTAGTATTGACCCACAGCAGGAAAAACCAGATTCGCAGTCTTCTTCGAAACTACAGGGAGTGCTTCTCGTTATCGTCGAAGGTACGACAAACACCACTGGCCAAGCATCGCATTATAACGGACGAACGCGACCGACCACTGCGCCAAAGCCCTTATCGTGTATCGCCGCGAGAACGGCAGGCCATTCGCGATCAAGTTGAGTAAATGATGCGTGATGATGCAATCCAGCCATCGAACAGCCCCTGGGCAGCACCAGTCGTTTTGGTCAAGAAGAAAGACAGCACACTTCGCTTCTGCGTGGATTACCGCCGCTTGAATAGCATACTGAAAAAGGATGTCTACCCGCTTCCCCGCATCGACGACACTCTCGACCGGCTCTGCAATGCAAGGTACTTCTCATCGATGGACCTGAAGAGCGGATATTGGCAAATTGAGGTCCACGAAAGAGATCGCGAGAAGACCGCATTCATCACACCGGACGGCCTTTATGAGTTCAAGGTGATGCCATTTGGCCTCTGCTCCGCACCAGCCACGTTTCAACGAGTAATGGACGCAGTCCTGGCAGGCTTGAGGTGGCAAATTTGTTTGGTATATTTGGACGACGTTGTTGTCTTCTCGTCAAACTTTGAAGACCACCTAAAACGACTACAGACAGTGCTGGAAGCCATCAAGTCATCGGTACTAACGCTAAAAGCAGAGAAGTGTCACTTCGCCTACGAAGAACTCCGGTTCCTAGGTCACATTGTTAGCAAGGACGGTATTCGCCAAGACCCGGAGAAAACAGCTCCAATCGCACAATTCCCGCCGCCTGCCGACAAGAAAGCTGTGCGCCGATTCCTTGGGCTGTGCGTTTATTATCGACAATTTGTCAGAAACTTTCCGCGGATCGCCGAACCATTGACGCAGCTTACAAAGGCTGACGTACCTTTTAAATGGGAAGCGCCGCAAGGAGAAGCCTTCGACGAACTTAAGCGCCGCCTGCAATGCCCTCCTGTACTTGGCCCCATTGATGAAAACGCCGAGACTGAAATTCACACCGACGCGAGCAGTGTGGGCCTAGGAGCCGTTCTCGTCCAGAAGAGTGCCGGACAGGAGAATGTAATCGCCTACGCTAGCAGGTATCTCACAAAAGCCGAAGTCAATTACTCGACGACGGATAAGGAGTGCCTTGCAATCATCTGGGCCACTTCCAAGTTTCGTCCATACCTATACAGCCGACCATTCAAGGTGGTAAGCGACCATTATACGCTCTGCTGGCTGGCTAATTTGAAAGATCCTTCCGGCCGCCTTGCCAGATGGAGCCTACGACTTCAAGAATTTGACATCACTGTAGTCTATAAGTCGGGCCGGAAGCATTCCGACGCAGACTGCTTACCCCGCGCTCCCGTCGATGCTCCCCCGAAGGACGATGACGACGACGCCTTTGTGGGACCGGAAAGCGCCAGCAGTTTCACAGAACAACAGCGATCAGACCCTGAGCTGAAAGCACTAGCCGATTACTTGGAAGGAAAGACTGCTTCCCCTCCTGGTGTGTTCAGGCGACATTTATCCCCCTTCACGTTAAGCAATGGCCTCCTCGTGAAGAAGAACTTCGCACACAACATGACCGCGCAGCTTCTCGTAGTGCCTGAAACCCTTCGGCAAGAAATTCTGCAGGCGTTGCACGATGAGCCCACAGCAGGCCACCTCGGATTTGCGCGCACGTTGCGTCGAATCCAGGAGAAGTATTACTGGCCGCGACTGCCTGCCGAAGTTGCCCACTACGTGAAGACGTGTCGTGAGTGGCAACGACGCAAGACACCGACGGTCAGACCAGCAGGACTACTAAACTCGATTGCGCCCCCAATCCTGCCCTTTCAACAAATTGGGATGGATCTCCTCGGCCCCTTTCCATCTTCATCTATGGGTACCAAGTGGGTCATCGTGGCCACTGACTACCTTACCCGTTACGCCGAAGCAAGAGCACTACCAAATGGTACCGCGGCAGAAGTCGCCAAATTTTTTGTCGAACAAATTCTCTTGCGACACGGCGCCCCAGAAGTGCTCATCACGGACAGGGGAACGGCGTTTACGGCAGAGTTGACGCAAGCCATCCTGGAATACAGTCACACAAGCCATCGACGAAGAACTGCGTACCATCCCCAGACCAATGGCCTTACGGAGCGCCTGAAGAAAACGATCGCGGACATGATCGCTATGTACGTAGACGCTGAACACAAGACCTGGGACGCCAGCTTGCCGTACGTAATCTTCGCGTATAACACGACAGTCCAGGAGATGACCAGAGCGACCCCGTTTAATCTTGTGTACGGCAGGGAGCCCACGACGACGCTCGACGCAATGCTGCCGCACGTAACCAGCGAAGACAACCTTGACGTCGCCGCCTACCTGCAGCGTGCAGAGGAAGCCCGACGACTCGCACGGCTGCGTATTAAAGACCAACAGCGCACCGACGGCCGACGATACAATTTAGGGTGACGCCACGCAGAGTACAATCCAGGAGACCAACTGTGAGTTGGGACACCAATTCGTCGTCGCGGATTAAGTGAAAGGTTGTTGCGTCGATACTTTGGGCCATACAAAATCCTTCGCCGCGTCGGACCACTGGACTATGAAGTCATTCCCGACGGAACGTCAGCATCACAACGGCGACGCGCACGCCCAGAAATTGTACATGTACGACTGAAGCCATATTACGCGCGTTAAAGAATCTGTGGTGTTTAAACTTTGCAGTGCTTAAGTTTCTTTGTTTTTGAACATCGAGGCGATGTTTTTTTAAGGGGGAGTAATGCCGCGAAATCTTCAAAACTGTATTTGTGGTTTTTAACAGCCGCCGGCATACAGGCTTATCACTCTGATTCTGGACCGCGTATCAGTTCAGTAATCTTTGTTTGTTAATGCTTGATGTCGCGAGTCACACCTTTATCAGTTTTGTTGTAGCGCAAGATGCACCGCGATCTGTCTCGAAGGTTCCAGCCACTCGGGTGTCTTTCCACAATGTTCCAGCCCGTGCTGGTAGCTGTTTGCGACGTTATCTAGATTGTTCTGTGCAGCCTTTAAATTGAGCGTTGACGAGTGTGACGGGCATTCTTTGTCCGACGACCGACGAGCACGTCTGTTGATATCGCCGCCGCCGAGTTGCTTAGTTCTTTTGCGGGCGCAAGTCAGCCCAATAAAGGGTCTCTTCAGTGCAATCATCGACCCTTCATTTGTGGCGTCGACCTTGTCACCCCTACGTGACAATATTCCACAAAGAGGAAACGAACGCTTAAAACAGACACGAGGTGCAGTTGCGTGCGTGGGGGGTAACGGTATCACTAGTTACCTTACACCGCACTTGTAGAGGGTGACGGATTTGCAGCAAACATACTATTTGTCGCGTACTCAGCTCCTCGTGGCTTTTGGCTCCTTCTTCTACTTGGTTTACCCAAAACTATTTTACGGTTAATTAAATTATTTTCAGGTCATTCATTATGCAACATATGATCAAGATAGATAGATCGATTTATTGAAAGGAAAAGGCAGAGAGGTTGGCCCGAATAGTTCAAATCTGGCCTGCTATTCTGCACTGAGGAAGGGGAAGGAGAGAAGAAATAAGGTCATGATGGGTGACGATGTAGGAGAAGGCATATGAAATATATATACAGACAGCAGCTTGCTTTACAAGTGCGAATCAAGTCCGCTGGCGCTCAAATACCGGCAAAGAGCACGCACTGCCTGGACGCCCTTCCCCTTGTCCTGCCAAGCGCACAGCAGCAGTTCCTCCGACAGAGGCCTCTTGTCTAAACGCTTCAAGGAAGCAGCTAGCACATTTCTTTCGTTCGCATACTCTGGGCACACCAATAATACATGGTCCACAGTCTCTGGGATGCCACAAGTTGAACATTCCGGTGAGTCCATTTGTCCAATTAAATGTAAGTACTTGCGCGTGAAAGCCAAGTTTAAACGAGGTCTATGTATCAAGCATGCCTGATGACGCGGAATATCACGCGGAACATTAAATTTAAATGTTCGATCGAGCCTTCTTAGACGGATGTGTTGGGCGTCTGGTTGAGCCCAGTAAGCTGCTGTACCAATATTCATACAACTCTTTAGAAGACACGTCGTATCCGCTCTTGAAAAAGGCACAGCTGTTTGGAAGCCATTATGAGTGCGCTTTTCGCTTCAACATCGGCCTGCTCATTCCCATGGAGGCCGCAGTGGGCAGGGATCCATTGAAACATTATCATGTGGCCTTGCAGCTGGGCAGATGTGATGAGCTCCATAATGTTTAGTGCCAGGGACTGATAGGCAGTGTGGCGTAAGAAGTTTTCCAAAATTTGTAATGCAGTCTTCGAGTCCGTGAATATACACCATTTTTGAGGTGGTTCCCCACATATATAGCGAATAGATTCCCGAATGGCTACAAGTTCGGCAGCGGTTGATGTAGAGGTATGTCCCAAAATGACATCCAGAGTCGTTTTCTGAGCTGGTATGACCACAGCTGCAGCGGATGCCTGTGCTGACACAGATCCATCGGTGTATACGTGAATATAATTGGGATATTCTGACGAGATGGGTGCCGGAGTAAGTTGTTTGAGTCCACTAATTGGTACCATTGATTTCTTTAGTATTCCGAGAACACGAAAGTGCACCAAAGGTTTATCCTTCGTCCATGGTGGTTGGGTGGGACGATATGGGAGGGCATATCCTGTCGGTACTTGCGACTGATGGCAGCGGAGTGCATTTGTAAAACTGCAGTCCGGCCTCTCATCCAGAATCTTGCTGAGTGGGTGAAAACGGTGTCTTGTAAGTGCTCGTAAATATGCACGAAGTGGCTCGTGTGACAAGTATATGGACATTGGGTGAGCGTGTGCCTCTTCATTTGTGCCTTTGTTAGAGGTGCATCTGGGCAGTCCAAGGCATATTTTCAGTGCTTGCACGCTCTCTAAAGTCCGCAAGCAGGAAATGCTCATACTAGAGAGCACTGGGAGACTGTACCGGATGTAGCCAACAAACAGGGCCTCGTAAAGCCGTATTAAGGAGCGCTCAGTTGGACCCCATTTGATGCCAGCTATGTAACGAAGTACATGGCAAAAAATAATTAGCCTTTTCTTCACCATAGCAATATGTTTCGACCAAGATAGTCGGTGGTCAATAATTACTCCCAAGAATCTGTGCCTGGAGACGTATGGTATTACGACTCCATGAAGGGTAATCGGGTAGCGGCTGACACTTTTTCCCGTAAACGCGATCACTGCAGACTTTTCTGCCGCTAAAAATAAACCTTGACGCCGTAAGTACATCGATGTTGATGACACAGCTCGTTGCAGTCTCGCACGTAGTTGTGGGCGCGCCGAACCAGAGGCCCAGATGCAGATGTCGTCAGCATATGCACTTATGTGGATGTTAGTTGGCCGTTCACTCACCAGGCCAATTAGCGCAACGTTAAATAAAGTTGGGCTGAGAACTCCTCCCTGCGGAACTCCTCGACCGACCTGAAAGCGGGTAGTATCTCCTTCAGGCGTAGTCATGTAAGCAGAGCGGCCGCTGAGATAGCTTACAATCCACAAGTACAGCCGGCCACCAACTCCCACGTCATCAAGTCCATCAAGAATAGCTTCATGGAGGACGTTGTTGTAAGCTCCCTTTATATCTAAAAATGTAGCAGCTACTAGTCGACGGTGACGCCTTTCGTGTTCTACTGGCGCCAAAAGATCGATGACGCTGTCAATTGAACAGCGTCCGCGGCGAAATCCAGTCATCATATTCGGATAAAGATCATTACTCTCTAGATACCACTCAAGTCTTGCTAGCACCATGCGCTCCATAACTATGTCTTCCTACGTCTTCCTCTAGCAAATTATGGAGAATCGCCTGAGACTGCCTGTGATGTAGTCCCGTACATGCAGGACATCTGCCTCGCTTGAAAGGGGATCGCAGGGGATCGGTTTTCATGACAACACTATTTCGCCCCCCCCCCCCCCCCGCCTCCGAGATCGCCTATAGAAACACACCCTTTACCTCAGTGTCATTACTCCCCAGCTGCCGAGAAACGATGAACCAAGGATGCGATTACACTAGTAACGCACCGTGGGTTGGTCAGAACCCCTGGTTCTATAAGGCCACCATTGGGCAGTGTACCTGGCGAAGCATAGCCAAAGAACAATATCCAGTAAGTTGTTAATATAGCAGCGCTTTTCGTGGAACTGCTGTGCGTTACATAGGATGCATAGGACTGATCGACGTTAGAAGGGATGAACTGTACATAGGAACCTAAAGGACAGGTACGTGTATGTGCTTTCGTAATTCTGTTGACTGATATAGATTTGGCTTGCAATCAATATTGCTATAGCTGGTGGAATACAAGAATACTATACTACGGATGATGGTTGAAGTTTTTAGGATTAATCTTGTTGGCTGATTCAAGCATAAGAGTGAAAAAAGGCCTCTTCATCTAGCCATGAAGAATACCAGTCAAAGCCTTCGATGAAGGAGTCGAATCAGCATTGAGTAAAGCGAATGCGAAATATATTGTTTTTATGGGAAACAATATTACCAATATAGGCATCAAGCATATAGATATCTGGCGGTTGGTGGCTATGCTATACGTTTCAGGCATAAAGCAGAAGGAAATAGTGTTTCAAACGAACGAAAAAAATTATCATGAATTGATTCTCTCGCAAAGAGGACGTCCGGGAGTGTACGTCATTATGAACGTGAAAGTAAACTAAATTCAATACTGCTGCTCACCCAGGCACATTCAAAGATAGAACGGGTTTTCCAAAGCACGATTTAGCGATCTCAAAACAGCTAGATGTCACCAGATCTAAGGTTTCTTAAGAAACGGAAGAAACATGCATGAAAGAAGTAAGAGCCAGCCAGAAAGTACCAAAAAAAAGCAAATAATCGCAGTATACAGGTTTGCTAACATCTACAAGAACTGGGAACTTGCTGCAGAACAAGCGTTAGGTTTTAGCAAAACTGACAACGACGTTTGGGGTGCTGGCATTGAAGGATACAGAAAGGGTAATCCTTACAGAGTACGTAATTATTGTAGATGATTTTAGTTAAACAGGATACGAATAAGTGCCTGAAGGATGAACCAGACCTGCTTAAGGAATGATATAAGCAGCCGGGCTGTAGCCACTTCAGGGAGATAGCCTCTAATTTTCCTTCAGTTAACACTGTTTTGTGCAATTTGTATAATTCAACGCCCACTGCAAACTTAACGTCATCCATTGGCCTAAGTTTCTGCCACCCCCTGGTACACTTTTTTTCTCTTGGAATCCAATTTGTTGCCATTAGAGGCCCTCCTTTATCTTCTAGCACTAGTTGTCCTGGCTATGCTCAAGTCACAAACCCCCGCCTTTACGGTCAACAGAGGCGCGGGATCCCATTTATGGTTGCCCGTCGTTCTTCTATGAGGTTTGTGAACACATTTGAAAGTTAGGCCGGCCAACCTTTGAAGTACGTTTCTCGGTGTTTGATTCAGGAATAAGTTAAAGATGGTCACTTTCTTTACAAACAATTGAATATTTATAAATAGTAGCCCAATATCAATGCATAATTATAGACTACAAGGAAAAAAATTAAAAGTCACGACACGATAGTGATACAAGACGTCTCGGTAAAATGACAAGAGAAAAACTCGACGATGAACAAAACTGCGGTAAAAAGAATACTATGAAGATAATAAAGCAAGTATTCCAGATATAATAAGTATAGGCAAGGATTACATAGAAAATACAGCGAAAAAAATGCTAAGTCAGGTAAAGGTTAACAAAGGCGTAAACAATGTTTAATTAAACAACAGTCTGAGGCGAAAAGGAATTCTCACGGATTTGTTTTTAATTGAGGCTGCGAAGGCGGAGTTTATCAGTAGCGGCGGCCGTGCAGATGGGCAGAACGATGCATCGATCGCGAACCTGGTGAAACACAGGACGCTTTCCCAGAACGGCCACGAGAGAGATGCGGAAGGCTGAATCTTCCCAGAGCGCACTGCCGCGGGCGTGCTGCGGTATGCGTTTTTATACTCCCGGCTGGCTACGCTGTGTCCGCGTCAAGGACGCGAGGTCGCTGCCCCGCCGTCATGTCGAAGCCTGCTCAGAGGCCCGCCGAGGTCCGGTGCGTCTCGCTCTATATCTGAGGCAGAAGTTCCGCAACCAGCGCCGAGAACGAAGTTGTTACGCTCCGCAGAAGGGTGCAGAAGATTGGGTCCGTTCGATGCACTGAAGGTCGTTCATCACTTACTACGGTTCACGACGCGGACTATATACGCACTGATCAGAATCCGCACAGCACCACAACATTTTAGTTCGTTAGTAATGCACTGAGCACATGTCACAAGTAACTGATCATAGATAAAAAATCAAGTAAACACCCATATACAGGCACATCATGTACGATTTTCATTACACAGCACAATGCAGCTAGGTAGTAGTGCAAGCTGAACAAGTATACTATCCAGCTCGTGTAATCTGCTCAAACTTTCTCGCTGCCTTTAATATACCTGACACGGACGTTGTATTCCTGAAGCTTAATACTCCAGAGAAGAACGCGGCTGTTCGCAGATTTTGTTTCTTTTAGAAACTTCGAAGGCCGGTGGTCCGTCTGAACGAGAAACCTTCCGTAAAGGAAGACTTAAAATTTCTCGATTCCCCAAACGGGTGCCAAAGCCTCTTTCTGCCGAAATTACGGCACCTGTGGCGGCCGCGATGGTGTCGTCTTTTCTTTGCTGGTATTTCTTTAGCATTTTGATATGAAATATTTTGGGGGCATGGCGCAAAACCACTTCATATTCGACATCGCCCCTACGGCTGATGACCGAAAAAGGCCCCTTACATTACATGAGCAGCTCATTATGCTCTGTGGGAAGAAGACTAAGAACCTTCTCTCCCGTTTGAGTTAGCGTTTGTGGCTCTTCGTGGACACGGTTATAGGTATTCTTCAATCTGTCCCGTAGAGTAAGGACCAACTCGTACGTAATTCGGAACTCGTCAGGGATGGTTGCATTAGTCCACAGCTCTCTAAGTACACCCAGGACTCCACGCACATTTCACACGTATATTAGTTCGAATGGGAAAAAAGCTGAGGCTTTCTTGGGGTACTTCATTCTATGCGAACAGGAGTGGACCCAGGCAGCGATCCCAACCGGTCGGTCTCTCTTGACACATGCGCTTCAGCCTTTGTTTAAGCATGCCGTTAAACCGTTCGACTAGGCCGTTCGCTATCGGATGGTTCGCTATTGGAACTCGTCAGTGTGGTAGGGTATGCAGCTGTTTGACTTACAATACACGGCTAACTTCTGTCATTACTTCGGACGTAAAATTACTGCCCTGTCACTGAGGACTTCTCTGGGCGCTCCTACAAGGAAAAACATTTCGACAAGAGCTTCGGCTACCGTTTCGGTCTCGATGCTAGGAAGCGCGATTGCATAAGGGTATCGAGTGGCATAGTCCATTATGGTCAGGATGTGCCAATTGCCTTGAGCGTACTTCAGGTTGAGTGGACCAACAATGTCAATCGCCACCCTCTGAAACGGGGTTTCAATGACGGGCACTGGGACCAAAGGCGCTCTTGTGGTGTGACCCTTCGGAGTTGTGCGTTGACATTGATAGCAAGAGACAACGCCACTCACAGCGTCAGCCTGCATTTCGGGGCAGAAGAACTCTGTCTGAAGCTTCAGTAGGATGCTCTTCGCGCCTTTCTGGCCCTCTATCAATCTATCTTGTGCCAGCTTGAGAATAGCTGATCTGCACTGAGTGTACTCCCCGCTGGACTCTGCGACGTAATTCCTCTGAAAAACGCCGTCAGCAATGAAAACCTGGTGGCTACCTTTCCGTTATTCGCTTGCGGCGAGCCCACTCGATCGAAGCACGGCCGTAGTGTCGCGTCATTTCCTTGCTCTTGAACCAACTCATCGCGGCATACAATAGGGAGGCCTTGCAGGACTTTAAGCTTTTCAGCGTTTTATTTTTGCATGCCTGCGCTCTACTCACTACCGGGCAAGCTTCAGTGGAATCCGAAATGGGTGCGGTGTTCTCGGTGTCAGGCGACAACTCTTCGACTTTTACTTCAGTGGACTTCGTATTCTCTCTTTCTGTTGTCTTGTGCTAGTTTGAATTGTGGTTATTTGCTGGCCTAGCACCTTCCACATTTCTCAGCACCAAATCATACACGGGATTTTCCATGCACTTAGTCGTCCCTTAAAGTACGAATTGTCGACATCGACCCAAGCTTCTGGGAGCATTAGGACCGAGCGGTCAAGTAAGTAAACGGGACACTTCGTATTGGTGATGCGATCACCAATCCATATCACCACCGTGTTGCCGCCTGTGACTTTCAGACCTTGGGACAAGCAGCCTTGGGATGTCCGGCCCCTAATCGTGCCGGCTACGACAGATAAGCATTCCCTGACTGAGCATTCTTTACTGGTGAAACCATCGTTGATGACGGGAATCTTCGCTCCGTCCTTAGGTTCTAGGTATCTGTTCTCAATGAATACTGCAGTGGATTCCCGTTTTTCTTCTCTGTTTTGGTGCCCCATTTGCCCAGAATCTGCAGCTTGGATGACCTGACTTCCCGCAATTGTGGCATTTCTTGGGCAGTACAGATCCGTAGGTGGTGGCGGCCCGTGCGCGCACAAATAAAACATTTCTTTTCATCGCTGTTCTTCTCGTTCGATGATGGAAGCAGCATTCCGTTTCTCTCGGTAGTTGTGGAGATGACGTTGTCTGCCATATTATTCGGGCTACTTCTCTTTCCGAAGTTCCACCAGCCATGGGCCTCCCGTTACTTTTCTGCGCTTGCTACTAATTTCACGAAGGATGTGTCCCTACTTTCTTTGAAAAAACATTTGTAGGGGAGTGTCGTTGTTAGACAGGAACTGTTCCCTTAAAATCAGGTCAAAGAGACCTGCGTACTCTTTCTCTGTGTCCGACAGCTGTATCCATCTGTATAGGAAGTTCTGTAGATGCGTCACAAATTTTGAACGCGTTTCAACGTTCCGGGGACAAGCAGCCCTGAATTTTTCTCTGAACCCTTCCTCTGTCATACCGAAGCGAATTCTGACTGCCTGCTGGAGCTTGTTTTTGTCCAAGAACTCGGACGCAGACATGCGATCAAAAAACGCTGAGCGCTTCGCTGCCCGCACACAGACTATGAGCTGTAGCCGAGTGGTCACGAGGCCTATTCTGACTCTCAGTGACACGCTCGAAACGTATGACGCAAGCGTCAAGGTCGTCTCTGCCCTCATTAAAGCCTGGCCCCAGCTTGCGCGGGCTGAAGCGTTCGGGCCGAGAACTTGACCCTCCTCCGTTTTTGACCTTGTCTCTCTGATGCTATTAGCGTCAGTTGCAGGATTATTCGGTAGGTCTCGTCGGATCATCGGCAACTCCTTATCTTGCTCCATATCCATCATCCGGAGTGAGCCTTTTGCGACTCTAGTTCATTTTCTTTCTCCATCTCCGCCATCCATAAATCATACTCCAAAAAACATTTCACCTCTCTCTCTCTCTCTCTCTCTCTCTCTCTGTCTATCTCTCTCACCGACATTTGGTTGAGCAGTCCTGTTCGCGGACGCCAATTATGTCACAACCCCTGCCTTTACGGTTAACAGAGGCGCGGGATCCCCTTGACGGTCACCCGTCGTCCCTCAATGATGTTTGAGAGTATACATTTAAAAGTTAGGCCGGTCAAACCGTAAATTACGTTTGTCAGCGTGTGATTGAGGACTAAGTTCAAGAAGGTCACTTTCTTTTACAAACAATTGAATATTTATAGATTGTAGTCCAAATTACACAGCATAGTAATAGAGTAGAATGAAAAAAAAAATAGAACGCACCCACACTTTAGTGATAAAAGACAACTAGGCAAATGAGAATAGAAAAACCCGACAGTGAACTCAAACACTGCGGTAAAAAAGAATACTGTAAAGAAAATAAAGTAAGTATTCCAGATATAGTAAGTATGGGCAAGGGTTACATAGAAAATACAGCGTAAAAAAATACTAAGGTCAGGTAAAGGTTAACAAAGATGAAAACAATGCTCGATTAAACAACAGTCTATGGCCAAAAGGTTTTCTCACGGTTTTCTTAATAGTTGAGGCGTCGAAGGCGGAGTTGATCGGTTGCGACGGCCGTACAGATGTGGAGAACGATGCGTCGATCGTAGGTCCGGTGAAACACAAGATGCTTTCCCAAAGACTAAATCTTCCCAGTGCGCACTGCCGCAGATTGCAGCGGTATTCGTTTTTATACTCTCGGCTGGCTACGCAGTGCCAGCGTGAAGGACGAGAGGTCGCTGTCCCGCCGTCATGACGAAGCCTGCTTAAAGGAGTGGCGAGATCCCGTCAGTTTTGCTCTATATTCTGAGGCAGAAGATCCCGCACATTCCGCCTTATAGGTGAGGCAGCTTGTGACAACTCATTTCTTTTTTATTTCGACTGAAATATCTGCGACTGTAGTTATTTCTCTGACCGACTGATCACGCTTCCTTCCTCAACGTTACATCTTCCATTTTCTTTTCTATAGCTCTCTGTGTTGTCTCCAGATAAAGTAGAACCATTTTCATTAGCCTCTGTTTTTTCTCCTTCGGGGAGTACAGGTAAGATCACAACTGTTATGCACTTTCCACTTGAGCGATACCGGTTAGCTGCTCGTCATAATGTGCGGATACCTTCAAAATGCGCTTTATCCTGATTATATTCTTCTAGTTATTTCCCTCTCTTGATCCGGATCTGCAATCACTATCTGTACTAAGTGACATATTCTCCGACCACTTCTAGCGCTTCGTCACCGATTTTAAACTGCTGTTCTATCCCGAGGCTACTGAATACAAAATTGGTCTTCTGCATATAAATCTTTAGGCCTACCTTTCTGCTTCTCCTTTCTTAGTCTTTAATCGTTCGTTGCAATTGATCCCCTCACTAATTTAACAAGCAAATGTCGTCAGCGAATCGCAGATGCGATAATTTGCTTCAACCGTGATGCCTAACTGCTCTTATTTCATGTCTGTGAACACAAACTTTCTAAGCAAGCTATTAAAGAGCGCTGTGGAGATCGTGTCTCCTTGGCTAACACCTTTCTTAATTGGATTTTTATTACTTTCTTGAAGCAGAACTATGGTTTCTGTGCAGCCACAGTAATATCGTCTAGTACTATCTCATATGACTCGCCCACATTTTGATCTCTCAATTGGTACACGACTGCTGTGGTTTTGACTGAGTCAAATGCTTTCTCGCAGTGAATGAATGCTATATACAACGTACGTACGTCTTGCCCTTCCGAGCACTTTTCTATTATCTGGTTGATAGTATGGATACGAGCGATCGTAAAGTGCCCTTTCCAAAAATATGCCTGATTCTTTTGGGTTCACTGAAGTCTAAGTTTATCTCGATTCTGATAGCGATCACCGTAGTAAATATAATTTGGCATAACAACATAAAAAAGGGAGAGAATAGGAAAATATTTATTCCAATGGACACACTTGAACTGGCAACCTGTAAACGCTAATCAATGGGCTGCCGGGGTAAGTACAGAGGGACAATAAGCATCAATTTACGCTTCTGAGAGTTCGGCGAGAAATCAATATTGGTTTCTGTCTACCTGCTCTCATCCCCTATCCCGTCTAATGCGCATGCCCTCACTCAAAACTAAATCTTCAAGTTTTTCTGTATTTTCTCACACATCTCTATTAGCAAACATTCATACGTCACTATACTACGCGAAGGGTTGCTCAACATAGAAGTAACACGTGCTTTAACTAAGACGCTATTGGAGTAGCATTCAGTCGGGATCTAAGTATCCCCGTGATTTCAATTCCCACCTAACACCCTTCGCGGTATGGAAGGTTGCACAATAAAGCTTTAATGCTACAAGTCTGCCTGCTGTCGTTTTGTGCCCCCTATCACGCACATTACCCCACTCAATAACGTATTCCTCAATTTATGCTCGATTTTCTCACACATCTCTGATAGCAAATATTCATACGCTACCACATTACCTGAAGGGTCGCTCAACCTAGATGCAATCAGAGCGTTAACTAAGCCAAACAAACATGACTCCTTGGTCTATTGGAGCAGAATTCACTCGAGAGATAAGGGACTCGGTGAGTTCCATTCCAACCAAACACCCAATACGCTTTTTAGGTTTGGACGAGAAAGCCTGAATGATTCCAGTCTGTCTGCGAAGCCCCTTTCGCGTAAATTACCTTACTCAATAAATTATTCCTTAATTATTTCATCTATTTGCTTACTCATCTCTGATAGCCACCATTCATACGCTACCACATTACGTGAAGAGTCGTTCACCATAGATGCAATCCGCTCTTTAACCATGCCGCACGAACCTGCCTACTTGGTCATTTGGAGCAGTATTATGTCGAGATCTGATGTTTCCAACAATTTCCATTTCAACCTAACACCCATTACAATTTTCAGTATTGGACAAGAAAGTATGATTGGTTCCTGCTCACCCTTTTGTATCCCCTATCGCGCACATTCCTGAATCAATAAGAATTTGCCTAATTTTAAAGTGGTAGCTTCCCTAATACAGGTCTCGTGCTCTTTGCGGCGTGCGCTGCCCGCGATCCTCAAAACTCAGCCAAGCTCAAAGCTTAGTTTATTAGTTTGGAGGACCACTGCATTGCCAATGCTTGGACTAATGGTCAAGTCGTTGCGTCAGTTAAGGTAAATTTAAAAGATGAAGGTTATTTGAAAGTAAAGTCAGGGACGTCAAGGCCACTACAGGGTCAACCAAATATGGTCATGTGATCTACTTGGTGCTCTTTGAAGTGCGAAACATGTCGTTTACGTGATAGGGCATGAATCACGTCACCCTGCACGGAGTGCATAACAGAAGGAGCGCAGACGCGCATAGGAATATATCCCATGTGGTGTTCACGTGCTAGGTCGCGACTTCCCGGCTTCCTAAACATAATATGTATCGGACAGAGCGCTGGTGCCCCTGGCACGAAGTCCACATTTAGAGTTCATGTGCTAGGCCGTGACGTCAAGGCCTGAGTGGCAGCGTGCCTGTGCACGAAGTTTGCATCTGGCGTTCACACACTAGGTTGGCGATACAAAGAAATGCTCAGTGAACAGTAGAACAAAATTTTGCCAGGCATCCTGAGGCTATTGCTTCTCACTCAGTTTCACCAAAGCTAAACCACCATTAACGTGTTTCTATCCTTTCTCCCATACCTCTTTGAACAAATATTCATACGCAGCCACATTACGTAAAGAGTCACTCAACAGGGATGCAATCAGTGATTTAACCAAATCACACGACTTGGTCTATGGGAGTAGCATTCAGTCAGCATCTAAGGGTCACCGTGATTTTCATTGCAATATGATACACATTATGCATTTGAGAATTGCGCCAGAAAGCATTATTGGTTTCAGTCTGCCTGTTCTCCTTTTGTGTCCCCGTTTGCGCTCATTACATCACTCAATAGCTAATTGCCTATTTCCTTGCTCTATTTCTGACACATCTTTATTAGCAAACATCCATGTACTACAAAATTACGTGAAGGGACGCTAACCGTAGATATAATTTGTACTTTAACCAATTTGGACGAGTGTACCAACTTGGCCTATTAGAGAAATATTCACTCGAGATCTAAGGGTCCTTGTGATTTTTATTCCAAACCAAACACCCATTATGCTTTTGAGGGGTGGAAGAGAAGGCAATAATGGTTCCAGTCTGTATGATCTCCCTTTGTATCCCCTCTCCTACACATTCCAGCACTCAATATATAATTCCCTAATATTTTATTTTATTTTCTCACACATTTCTATTAGCAAATATGCATACGCTACCACATTCTGTGAAGGGTCGCTTAGCTTAGATGTTATCCGGGCTCTAACCAAGCCGCACGAACGTGCCTACTCACTCTCTTTGAGTAGCACATCTCACCTGGGATCTATGGGTCCCGGCAAGTTCATTAAAACCTAACTCACGCATTTCGAGAAAGGATCCTTAGTTGCCAGCTCCTACGCTCAGTATATTTTCGGTGGGCCTGGTGACGTCACGACCAATCAGAATCTGGCACAGTTACCTGCTACTTACCACATGCCGTTTTTATGCCAGTGATTTCTTGACTCCTCAGTCACCCGCTTTTCTGTAGGCCTGAGTCATTAATGCGATCGCGAAAAATTTGAGCCCACTGCATTTTAGGTGTTTACAAAAATCCTACGTATCGTTCGATGTTCGGAGGCAATTGCGATTCACTGGTATGCGATTCGAGCCCAGATTTGCCGGTATTTTAGTTTATACATATATATATATATATATATATATATATATAT
>JAJIZL010033072.1:932-11283 GCA_023969395.1 Amblyomma maculatum | reverse complement strand
CACACACACACACACACACACACACACACACACACACACCGGGAAATATACTTCGTTGCTTCTTGAGTTAGAACAGTGAAAAAGAAGAAATCAATCAATGAAAAAATAATAATAACGAGCGATACTTTAGGCCAGGGTGGCTCTTTGCTCAAGAGCAACAAAGCAGCGAACCAAACTGCGAACAAAATATTATGTTAGCTTGGTATAAAAATATCTCCTTTTTTGAGGCAACCGTGCGTGTGCGCTTAGAAGTATATCGCCGAGTACAATCGGGTTCGCTCGTTTCAAGTACGCCGCACCTCGGAGGGGATTCGCCAAGTCAGTTTCGACTATAGAGAAAAGTAGAGAAACTGACACACGCGGCAGTTTTCGCGCCAATTTCGTTCCCACCGGGAAAAAAAAAAAAAATCAAATATCCGTATTTGATCGAGCGATTTCTCCTGAGTACACAGACTGCATTCCTCACCCCCGCTCGCATTTTGTTGTACGTTTGGGCGAAAGCCCTTATAATGAAGCCTCAAACGGCTACACTGAGCTAGTGGTCGCTGACGGCTGTCGGCCTTCGTCGAGGTGTCTTCCTTTGCGCTCTTTATAGCTATTCCTTTTTTGAGTCTTTCTTACTCTATTCCATGGCGGGCTTCTTGTTTTCCGTTCTTACTCTCCGTTTTCTCACTCTGCTGGCGTAGACACTTATTGAAAGGGAACTAGGTCCCAGGAAAGAAAGGACAAACGACGCTGTGCAAACCACTACATCATCAGTTTTTGTTAGCTACATTTAAAATCATATTACCACTTGAGGCGAGCTTCAGGAACGATTTCTCGGCACAGAAAGTCATTTCTTGATCTTAACGCCCCATCCCTTCACTAGCGGTATATTACACTCTTCGGTTAGGTGAAGTGAATTAACGTGGAAGTAGCAGAGATGCGAGTTATTACCTCGATTTTTTTTTTTGTTATTTCTTCACCATCACATTTCTAAGGTTTAAGCAAAACCGGAAGGCCGAGCAAAATATTTTCCGGGTTTAGTGCGACAACCCAAAAGCAAAGTGCTGACAGCCTAATGGCCTCACGGAAAAATTTGTGCGACGCTTCGAGCCCCAGTTTAGTGAGGTGGTTTACAGGAATAAAGGGGACAAGAAGAACAGACCACCACTGCGAGAGTCCTTGAGTTTATTTCGTGTCCATTCTTTTTCTCTCCTTCCTTCGATCTCCTTTTCTTTCACCTTTTTGCTCCCTCTGCCTTGCTTTCTTCTTTCCATCTCCCCTTCACATCTTCCTGCCTTCTCTTTCTTCCTATCCTTCATTTCTTTCTTTGCCTTTGTCTACCCTGTTTCTCCCTGTTTCTCACTTTCCTATTTACTTTTCTCTTTTCTCCGTTCGCTTCTTTCTTTTCGGTGTTTCCATCTTTCTTTCTTTGCCTTTCTCCTTGACTTTCTTTCAACATTCTTTTTTTTTTTTACCTTTCTATTCTTTTCTGGGCACCACCAAGCCCATCCGAAAGCATAATGAGAGGGCGCAGTAGAGCAGCAGCTGCCCGACCAAAGGCCGCCTTTACGAAGAATGGCAGCGCGCAAAGTGCGCGCTGCGCTCTTCAAAGGGCTCGACGCGACGGGTACGAAGAAAGGAAGCCGCAGCCCGGAGGTGCATTAGACCCCGGGCGGTGACACGAGGCGAAGATTGAAATTCGAACTGCTTAATCAGGGAGAGGCGAGAGCCCGGCCTTGACGAAGAAAAGGAAAGGATGGGGACAGTGTAGAGGTGCATGCTACATGAAGCCTTGCGGCGGAACCTGCAACGTGCATGCCGTGGTTAACTCCGTGCAGCGCGTGGCCGACGCTTGATCAGGTCAGGACGAGGAGGTGATAGGCACGCCGTAATGAGACGTAAAAATGGCGCCACGGAAAACTTTTAAAGCTTTTGTCACGTTCCCAATTCGATTACAGCCAGAAGATCTCTGCCCCGCCGGGGTGGTGCAGTGGTAAGACGCCCGACTACTGTGCCGGAGTTCCCGGGTTCGAACCCGACCACGGCGGCTGCGTTTCGATGGAGGCGAAACGAAGAGGCGTCGTGTGCTGTGCGATGTCAGCGCACGTTAAAGATCCCCAGGTGGTCGAAATTACTCCGTAGCCCTCCACTACGGCTCCTCTTTCTCTCTTTCCACTTTCATTCCCACCTTCCTCCCTTCCCCTACGGCGCGGTTCGGGTGTCCACAGAGCAAGTGTGACAGTTACCGCGCCTTTCCCTTCCTGTGAACCAATTTAACTTTAGAAGATCTCTCCCAGTTTGAAGGGCTGCGCACACCTAGGAAGTTATCGCTCCACTAACATTAAGAACGCCTAGTCTGCTCCATAGGGGAAAGAAAGTTGTTACAGTGTCGAACGACGAAACTGAACTCGATTATAAGGCAGGCAGAAGTACAGGGCCATCCACTTCTAACTAAAACACGATCACAGCTTTCAAAGCGCCATTGCATCCGACCTAGCCAAGCAATAAAGTTGAGTGGCAGATCATGCGAAGCACCACCTCCCGGTCCCTCTGTGGTTCTCCTGTGTCGGACACAACGTTGCTTTCATAGCAGTGACCGTGTTATAGCTAAAAGTGGACGACCCTGTACACTTCGAACACTAATTTTCTCTCTCTCTTTTGCTCGAGTCAGAAGGCTGCGTGGGTTGAGTCGGAGGCTGCTTTTTTTGCGCCGCGTGGCCCGTAATGTTGAGTGAGGCACAACCGATCATCGATCAGATCGCAGCGTACTTGAATGATCTGCGGGTTGGGCGACGCCACGAATTAGACCAGCAGGCACGTCGTACGGCTGGGTTAGAGCTAGGTTTTAGGCCGGTGTCGAGCGGTCTTTGACATAATGCGGTAACGTAATTACAGGCGTGTGGTGGTTAGTATGCGCGTGGTAAGAGACCCAAATTCACGGATTAGTCATTCGACGAATAGCGCAGTGCATGTACACCAACAATCATCCGCAAGGGGAGCCTGCTGACGGGCACAATGAGCTCTGTCACGTGACACCCTTAACGGATGAGCTTAAGCTGAAGTGCCCCCCTCCCCCCCTTCCCCCGAGATTTTTTCTAGCCTACACTGATTTTAAGGCATGTCTGCGGGCCCATTTTCTCATCAGCGTGTCAAGTGACTCCGATCCGCTAGGTCGCCGATCTTTCTGCCGCAGCATGCGCTCGTCAAAAGCAACACCTGACCAAAGAAAATGGCTCGGAAGATCTCGTGATCTTCGGGCACTGAATTTTTTATCTAAACTTCTCAGATAACGAACGTAATTTTTCGGATATATGGCTTCGACATAGGGGAATATATGGATATAGAGGGATATAGGGGATATAGGAGATCGGGCTGAGGATCCAGGAATCGATCCATCAGTCTGAACCTTTAGCAGGCACCTCCGGTGCGACAGTATGGGTGGAATCGCGAAGTCGTAGGCGATACTGTGCTCGCCTGCTTCCGCTTTGGTCGAACTACACGAATGCAATGAGTTTTTTAGCCCACGTTTGCAACGACTCTGCGCAGCTCTTCCTCCGAACCGAGTCACTATAGCCCGACTGTTCTTTTAATGTTTCCGACTCTAGACTGCTGCCCCTTCGCGTTTAAGGTTAGCTTTGTTACATCCCGGAACGTTCTTCGAGGAAGCGCCTTCGTACACTAAGCTGACAACCTACAACCTCATTAGGAAGCAAAATGAATGTCAAATAGGGCTTTCATGAAATATGTCCCCACTTGTAATTTATTTTGCGTTTCACGTTCTAAGCTGATGGCAATTAAAATGTAAATGCGTACACATCGACTGTCGGCAAAATCACGTGCCTACTTTCGGGGCTATATCACCTTCTTATTTCATCATCATCTTCGTCTTTCTAGTCCAGAAAGATAGGTCGAATAAAATATTCTTTCCCACCTGTATGCGGTCATATATACACAGCGTACGCGCCTTCAGATACGAAAATCTGTCGCACGATCCCTATAGGATCGATTTATACACTAATAATTAATCAACATGGCAGCGCCGCACCAGCTTGGAAGAATTTCTTCATAGAGACTTCCTTGATTCTGGCGCCTATTGGCTCCTCAGAGCATGTCTCCCTCGTCGCGTGCTGCGCAATGCACGGTGGTACAGATCGATACACGCGCCGGCATCGCAACCAAAAGAAAAAAAGAAAAAAAAAACTGGCTCCCTCATTTGTGTACGCATCAAGTGGCGCAAAATCCTGAAAGGAAGGGGGGAAAACGGGGGAAGGGAGGGGGGGAGTGTCCTTATAGGCTCGTCAAAAGCGTGGAGCTTTTCATCTCTTAAGCACAGCCTCGGTCTACAAGACCCCTCTCACCCCGACCAGAGGGCTCCTGATTTGACTTGCGCAAGAGGGTTAGGAGAATTTAGGGAATCGCGCACAAAACTATACAAACAAGAGCCGCTTGAGAAAGCGTGACGCCCACGCAACGACGAATAAAGCCAGGGAGCTCTGTTCGGAAGGACATCAAGAGGAGCGATCGATACGCCTCAGGAAAAGTTTAGACCTGCTGTCTTTTTTTTTTCTTTTTTTTTTTAGCCATTCCCTTTTCCCTGTCTTCTTCGCAATGGCTATTGCAAGCTCTTCTGAAGAATCCCCTTACGAACAAAACGGTCAAACTGTTGCCATTCATTGCTGAAGAAACCTCGCAGCTCTGGTTTCCAAGTTTTCTTTATATCGCCGCTTAAGTCTCTCTTTGTCTCCCCGTTCTTCCCGCGTGCCGGGCGATGGTTTCAACAGCACTACATTTCTGGGCTGCGAAAGAGTGCCGGGACGCTTAAATCTTTTATGTATAACGGCTAGAACACTGGATAAAGTACGCTCCGTTTTGTAACCACGATAACTAACTAACGCACGACATTGCTCAAGAGATCCAGTCGAAGAGCATACCTTGAAAACATATAGGTTGAATCTGTTGCAGCGGATAGGAATGCAGAGCAGCCGAAATAAATCGTTTTAACCCGCTTACACGTCCATGTCCAAACTTTTAAATGTTTAACGTAATGAACACCGCAAAAGGACAAAGAAAGAGGGTGACACACGAAGCGTACTGGTCGTTTTTCGCTGTTCATTATGTTAAACCACCAACAAAGCGCCCAGTTTTCCATTTGTATTGAAATTCAAAGGCTGCGTAAGTACACTGAACGGGCGGAACTGGCGCAAATTATACGGATGGGGACCATTAGTTTCTTGAGCGGACACCTGTACGGTCTCAATTCTCGAAACAATGCAAGAAATACGCGTATAAGTGGGGGGTTTCCGCAGGTTCGTTCGGTGCGCTCCATTCAAAGAGTTAACCAAAAAAGGTGCTCAATTGGCACTGGCGCGCACTGCTGACCGGCCGATGATGATGATGATAACGATAACTGCACTTATTACGTTGAACTTGTTTCAGCTTCTCCCAAATGTGCGTGTGGAGTCGATGTTTTAACAAATGCCGTACACTTCTTCCTGCCCTGTTTCCAATGAAAACTTCCTCCCCTCAAAGCCTGTCTCTGCACTGGCTTTGAGGGCCATATTGGTAACAAACTCGGCATTAAGTGAACTGAACGGGACAGAGGAAAAGCAAAATTGTATCCTGATGAAAGAGAGTATAACGAATAAAATTTCACGCGTATACGTCTCGGTGTTTACCAGGAAACGTGACTACACATCACGGCAAGTGCATTCTTCTTTACAAACAGCGCATAGACAAACATATCACGACGTGAAACAGCCCGCATGTAAAATAAAGGGGAAGGGGGGAATACCTTCAGTAATACATCAGTGATAATAACCACAGTTCGTGGTTAGGTCATCTATAAGATTATTCAAGACACGTTGACCTTCCGACACTCGTTTTCTTCCCGACTCTTCAGTGAACAAAATGACAAGCTGAACACATCCGCTGAACACTTTTCGACAAATATGGGACGGTCATACGATTTATGCTAAACGACAAGTCAGCTAAAGGCAAGACAAGCATTATGAGGACAAGTGCGCACGTCCCTTTTACACCGGGATCAAGCAGCTCCGTTTTCGTTCCACAAATTTTGCGACCGTTCTGCTCATATCGTTAGCGGCACAGAATATTGGTTTTACCTATGCGCAGGCAGTTCGCAACCCCAGCCGTCATATTACGTAAGCATTAGCCGAGTATTACGTAAGCATTAGCGCAGTGCACCATAGTTGGCCCGCCTGTCGATGACCTTGATATTCATACGAAGTCAATCGCCAGGGACGAATTCAGTTAAGTTCCACGACTGCTACGATGCAATCTACTGTAGCGGCCAGTGCACTCTCCTGCGGAAGAAAGCAGTGAGGGGACAACAAAAAGGCTTAGAACTAACGCTGCAATGGCCCGATTGCAGCGAATCGGGCCATGGAAAGGCTAGTGATTACGCTAACACTGAAGGACGAAACGAGAGCCTAATGTTTTAGAACGTAGACTCCGATTGTATCTTTGAAAGAATAAAGATGAGTTTAAATTTGTTGATCCCTTATTATAAGGTTGTGATAATCGATAATTTACGAACCCTTCGGAGAAGGCACAAGGATAATGGCCCCGTCCAGCTGATTCTAGAGCAGTTACGTGCGGCTGCTTCATTTGTTGTAAAAATTAGAAGAAGAAAACCTGTTTGATTTTTTCTACTCAGCATGGAAAACATATAACTCGCATGGCAGAGATCCGAGTGACCTTTAGGGTCACAGACACGTGTGGGCAAACGTGGCCAAGCGGCGGCTAAGACGTGGGAAGACGAAACTTTGGCGAGAAGGGCACGCCTACCGCAGGGAAGGGTAGGGTTAAGAGGAGGGCCATAGGGTGGCAGAGTAGGTATAGCGTGGCATTTTCCCTGCAGTTGGTCATGGCGATGATAACAGGACGAAACGCTAATCCCTTCCTTATCCCCCCTCCCCCCAACCCTAAAATAAAAAAGTAAAGGGTGCAATAATCTAAGAAAGCAGTCGAAAGCGGGTGCATAGAATTCGAAGGGGATGACGAAAACTGTTTCATATATCGATACTTCGATATATAACAAAATGGCAACCAATAAGCTTGTCTGTAAGCTGCAAGCAAAACAATGCGGCCACGCTAGTGACCGCTTAGCAGTCACGCATGCGTACCTTTGCGTCATGACAGCGTGCTGCTGGGAAGGCGTTGTTAAAGGTCAAACCTTCTTCGCATCAAATCCGCTCCGGACGCTGCACTGGGACGATGCACTGACTATCGAAACATGTTTAGTTATGTTTCCAGTACGCTGCAAATAGAATAATCAAGCATGCTAACAGACCGCTGCAGCATGAAGGTGCAGCCGTTTTCCGCAACGCCTTCAGCAGCGAAAGACTGCGGAGTTGCATGGAAAACGAGTAAGAGAGACCGAAGGCCCCCCTCAAGCACACTTCACGCTCACCTCACCACGTGGCTTTACAAAGATATCGCCGCCAGCAAGTGCGTGAGCAGTGATCGAAACTATCGGCAGGAGAGGCGCCACTTGCACGGAAGCACCACGCAGCTCGATACATCGAACAGCCTGTGCAACTGTAGTCCGATATACAGTGCGACGTTCGTATATTTTAATGCTGAAGTTTGAAGGCGATTATCTGTGTGTTCGGTGTAGCCAATAATTCGAACTATACGGTATCAGTACACCAGGGCTCGACTCTGTAATGTTATTAGGGCGAAAGCCTTAGTAGTCTATGTTAACACCGGAAGTGTCCGCAAACTGTGCTGCCAGATGTGACAAAGGCAGCGATTAATCAATATAGTCATGGTCATTAGTCATAAGTCATGATCAATTGTGTCATTAATTAACGATCATTAAGTATGTCACGTGATTATACGAATGCCCAGTGACTTTGTATCATGTGACAGTCAAGTTGCATGAAAGTCTAACGTTACATATATGAGAGTATCACGTGACAAGGTGATTTGACATATAGTATGGGGCGGCTGCCCAAAAATAATCAAAAATAATATGCATCTGTCCGTGCCACTAAATATAACGGGCTTAAGGTGACGTGACACTCAAGTTGCATGAAAATGTCGCATGGCTACGAGTACGCCATGCGATACGAAACGTCGTACCACCAAGTCCACACTTGCGGGGGCACTGCAAAGAAAGCGCTCCAAGGAGAGGACATTTCCACCGTGAAAGCGAAGAACAAGATGGCAGTCTGGAAAAATTATACGAACTTCTATCATAGGAGTTTTCGTGGAAATACCTGCACGAAGAAAACAAAAAATAGCTTCGAGTGAACACAGGGGCATCAGTGATAGCTCCATTTATATATACATGATTGTAAAGCGCAATGTGTGTGATGACCAAAATGTACTCGTTATTCTTGCACTGTTATTTATTTCTGCCTTCACTGATCGATAAGGCAGGTGCCCTTGTCAGGCTATGCCTACAGCTCCTGTTTTTTTTTTTGTTGTTTTTCTCTATCGTGTATCGCAAATTGATGAAGACAGAGCTTCAAACTACTCCCATGAGTCTTGTCAATTATCCACCCTACAGTTCCTCTCAAGGGCACACCTTCGAAAGGCCGTGAAAATGAAGAGCATTTAGGACGGCCCTGAGATAGCCGATTTATTTGTTCAAACGCCTGGCCACGCACACTTTCACATCGGTATCACCAGAATGGGATTCCACATTGTCAACCAACAACCCCGCATGCACACTGGTACGGCGCAGACCCATATATGACAAACGATGCATATCCGACCGCGGCTCACGGAGAAGGAACAGCCGAAGTAGCAGGAAAGAGCGAGGGAGACCGAGACGAAAAAAGAGCGACAAAGCCACTACGCACTATAGCGTGAGTAACGGTCCTCCGCGGAGGCTGGGCAAAGGGGGGCGGTGAGAGCTTAAGGGGAAGCCGGGCCAGCGACATCACGGCGTGACAAATGGGCGGCCCGCCGCGCGCCGCGTATTAGATAAACAGGGCGGCGCGTTTCCTTGACTGAGCGCCCGCTCAGACGGTCGGGCACGTGCGTTCAGTTTCAGCGCCCTTTTCCCAGAATTCTCCTTTCGGGACAGGCTCGCTCCCTGTGTGAGCCAATTTCCCGCCCAAAGGTTCGGATCCTGGCCTGGACACGCGGGTTAGGCGCGGTTTAATAAAGCCTACCGCACCCATGTGGCTGTCCCGGTGTGCTCGTATGCAGTCCGTGTACAGGTTCGCGAAGCAATGTGCGGGCAATCAACTAAGAGTAGGCCAGACAAAAAAGAGAAATGAGTCACTTTGGGGGATTAATACGCTTTACTTTGTCTTCCTGAAAGCTGCAGGCCACTGCATATGTGTGTGTGTGTGTCGGTATGGTAACCGGTGCACGGACAGCATCGTCATTTGCGAGGGAGGAAGGACACAGAAGGGGAAGTGCAGATAAAAAGAAGAGGAGAAAAAAAAAAGCAGTCACATTCCATTAGTTTTATATCTATCCTAATGATGTGACTACGCTCAGGAGAGAAAAAAAAAAGGGAAAGCGAAGAACTTCCTTCCGTTACAGCCCACGCTCCTCAAATGCATCAAACGCACAAATAAAGGAATGAACGGAAGGAATGCAGAAATATTAAAATGAAGCAAGAAAGTGATAGCGAGCAAAGAAAAGAGGGATAGGGAAAGAAGGACAGGGAGAGAAGGAGATAAACGTTTATTCAGCAGGCGAGAAGTCTTCACGCTACGTGGGCAAGAAGCCAGGGACCCCAGTCACCTCCCGTGTCCTGGGGCTGGGTTGGAGCTTGACAACTGAGCCTCCCACTGCTTTTCGGTTAGGACTTCTGTGCTAATGGTTCCATGCGTTCCCCTGCATCCCTACGCCATGCGCAGTAGAGCGTTTGGTACTTTGCAGACTGCGCTTTCATAGCTGTATGTAGTGGGCGAGGTCCTGTGTAGTGAAGTGCCGTGGGCGTGACGGATGGTTCGTGTTTTTTGTTTTTTTGAGGGTGACTATTCCTTTTGTTAGTCTCGCGTGCAGTGGGAAATATGTTCTTCTATCAGGACTGCAATGCAGGAGGCTGTCAGTCTATTTCTTGGGGAGATGTTGGCTTCTCCGAGGTCCGCCTGTACAATACTGCCTTGTTACGATGTGCCCGGTTAGCGTACCTGGGCTGAGGCGATGGCGGCCTCGTTTTCAGCCAGGTGGGAATTAGTCGGAATAAATGGAATCCATATGATCTGGGCGGCTGCGAGGCGGCGTGTGGAAGATTTGAAGAAAGAAAGAAAGAGAGGGAGAGAGAGAGAGAGAGGAGAGAAAGAGAGAGAGAAAAGAAAGAAAGAAAGAAAGAAAGAAAGAAAGAAAGAAAGAAAGAAAGAAAGAAAGAAAGAAAGAAAGAAAGAAAGAAAGAAAG
>JAJIZL010033071.1:0-23329 GCA_023969395.1 Amblyomma maculatum | reverse complement strand
CTCGGCGGCTGCGTTTCGATGGAGGCGAAACGAAGAGGCGTCCGTGTGCTGTGCGATGTCAGCGCACGTTAAAGATCCCCAGGTGGTCGAAATTACTCCGCAGCCCTCCACTACGGCTCCTCTTTCTTTCGACTTTCACTCCCACCTTCCTCCCTTCCCTTACGGCGTGGTTGAGGTGTCCAGAGAGAACAAGTGAGACAGTTACCGCGCCTTTCACTTCCTATAAATCAATCAAGGGGAGCCGTAATGGAGGGCTACGGAGGAATTTCGACCACCTGGGGTTCTTTAACGTGCGCTTTAAGAGGAAACGTTTCGCTTTAAAAGGAAAGATGCTTCGTGTAACAAGTGAGCCTTAATAACCGACCAGACGAGATTTCATCAAACATCAGATTTTATGTGTAATTTAGTAATATCCGCTTCAATCCACAATACAATTTTTCTAGAAACAAAATGTTTTTTTTTTTTATGCCTACGCGCAATGTCAAACCTATAGTGTGGTGTCTCATTGACTTAGAGACTCTTCAGGGTAAAGTAACGGCAAAAACCTCTTGCTGACCTAAAACAAACTATTTCTCCGGTTTATAGTTGCTACCCATATACTTTAGAAGTATCAATGCAAATAACATGGCGTCGTCACCAACGGCAGCTGGTAACAATTATTAAAACTAGTCGTTTGGCAAAAACACTATAAGCACACGCGAAAGTTTGAAGCGAAAAGCTTCATTACGAGGGTCAGAGTCGAGCTTCGCGTATGCCGTATGCCGTATGCCAGGATGTCACAGCCAAGACCAGCTGCGCAGACCCCTCAACAAGCTCTCCCGGCGTTGCCTAGCAGCGCTTAAGGGGTATGCGACTCCTCCTCATTAAAAAAAATTGTCTCCAACCGGGAATCGAACCTTCATCCCTTATGAATATTTTTCTGTAGGTAATGAAAACATATCCCGTTAAACCTCCTATTCTTCAGAATTTTTATGGTCGGCGTTAACGATGATGTCAGCTAAAAATCCTGAAAATGCCTCTGGCAGGTGGTATGAGCGAGCGCAGAGCGGTTGGCGTATTGTGCGACGTCACGTGATCACGTGACATAGCCGAGTTGGTGGACGCTGCCAAATTCGGGCCCCTGATTTGTGTAGGAAGCTGACATAGGGATCTAAACCTCCTCGACACTATGAAATTGATTCAGACTTGCTACTCTTAGGCCATGCAGGCAGGTTCTTCCTGCGCCCACCAGCGTGAGTTTATTTTTATTCGGAACGGGCCATTAGATAACATGGTTGTTATGATTGTGTGGTAAAGTGATGTGCGCGTGTGAAATAAAAGCAAAAATAATTCCTATATGATTAAGGAAGGAGTAAAATGCATGTACGCGCACAAATATCCGCTGCGGAGAAAGTCAGCAGGAGTTCAACGGTGTCGCATCACATCTTTAATGTCAAAGCTCTGTTGCCCCCGCCCAAAGATTTTATTTATATTTAAAAGGCAGACATAGCTCTTCCTGGGTTAGTTTAAATGTATTGATATGGAGTTATACGGGTTACCGTTAAGCGTTTAGTAAAGTGCCGAACAGACCATGTGTGAGCACTCCCCTTGGGAAATATACGCTCCTAAAACCTAGTGCATGATACGCAGCGCCTTCGAAACTAAATAAAGTCGGGAAAAAAGAGGGTACCAGCGGGCACGCCTATATAGCAGTTTATTCTGAAACGTTCATCGTAACATCTCGTTTGAATTTCTGCGGCTGTGACGTTTCGCCGCTAAATCCGTGAGCAAAAGGAGTAGCTACAATGGCTGAAATCCAAGAATTTTGAGCCACCGTCAAGTTCACATCATTATATTGCATCCCTCACACAGCTTGTAGTGCTCACCGGTTAAGAAAAGCAGCTTAAAGCTCCCTTGCTTTCACAAGACTCTATAACATCATCTCACGTTGACACGCGCCGTCACGCCGTTTTGTGTGCCCCTTCATGGATCACTGCCTTGTCGTGGCGGAGGAGCTGGCGAAACTGAATGAAGTCGTGAGCTCTGCTGTGTAGGGCCAGCCAAGATAGACAGGTAACGGCAGAGAGTTGTGACAAAATGCGATTCACCGAAGTATGTAATGGCAACCCACTCCAGTATTTCCTGCCAAGAAAACCCTATGACCAGTCACAATAGCATTAATGATATGGCGCCGGAAGATGGCCCCCCAGATTGGAAGGCGTCCCACATGTTACTGGGAATGAACGAAGGGTGATTCCTAGTAGCTTCAAAACGAATGAAGAGGCTGGGCTAAAACCAAAAGGACGCTCAGTTGTGGATGTGTCGGGAAGCGACCGGAATGTCCGATGTTGCAAGGAGATATATCACATAGCAACATGGAATGTAAGGTCTATGACGCAAGGTAAACTCGATGTCGTCATGCGAGAAACGGACAGGTTGAACATGGATATCTTGGGTATCAGCGAGCTCAAGTGGAACGGAATGGGAGAATTTAACTCTGGCGACCATTATGTCTTTTATTGTGGGCACGAATCCAAGAGAAGGAATGGGGTCGCTGTCATAGTAAACAGAAGAATCGGCAAAGCAGTGCTGGGGTACAACCCCAAAAACGACCGAATGATTTCACTTCGGACCCAAGGTCACCCTTTCAACATAATAGTTATCCAAGTCTATGCACCAAAAACTACTGCTGAAGAAGCTGACGTTGAAAGATTTTATGCTGACCTGCAATGCCTTTTAGACCGCACTCCATCCTCAGACGTCCTTTTTCCCATAGTAGACTGAAATGCTAAGGGGGGGGGGGGGGGGGTAAAAAAATATCCGGAATTACAGGCAAGTTCTCTTGGTGAGCCAAATGAAGCTGGGCAGAGGTTAGTACAGTTTTGTCAAGAAAACAACCTGGCCATAGCGAATACTCATTTTCAGCAGCACAAGCGGCGCCTCTACACATAGACAGGAACAGGAACGGTCTGTACAGGAATCAGATTGAATATATTCTTTGACGACAGAGACGGAGAAGCGCTATATAAGCAGTAAAAACAAGGCCTGGGGCCGATTGTGGCACCGATCATCAGCTTCTTGTTTCCAAATCTAAGCTTCGATTGAGGAAAACGCAGAAAACTAGAAGGCCTTTCAGGTATGATCTGGATCAAATTTCATCTGAATATGCTGTGGAAATGAGGAATCGATTTCAAGAATTAGATCTAGAAGACAGAGAGCCTGAAGAAATGTGGACTGATGTTCGTGATATGATACAAGAAATTGCTACTAAGGTAGTGACAAAGCAAAAGAAATGCAAGAAAGCAAACTGGTTATCTGAAGAGGCTTTGCAAATAGCTGAGGAAAGGAGGATGGCAAAAGTTAAGGGGGGAAAGAGAAATATATAAGGTTCTCGATGCGGATTTTCAGAAAATAGCAAGGAGAGATAAGAATGCCTTTCTGAACATACAGTGCCAAGCAGTTGAGGACAACAGCCAATTATGGAACCCAAGAGCTCTGTATAAGACAATCAAAGATATCAAAGGAAACTTCTGTGCTAAGCTTTGCGTGATAAAGGACAAACGAAGCTGGGACCTCACTGAAGCCTCAGAGATAAATAAGAGGTGGCAGGAATACACAGAAGAACTGTACAAGAAGGACCCGGATGTGCAAACCCAACATAAGACGGTTGGGATTACTGATCTCGAGCCGGGCATCCTGAAGAGTGAAGTTGAATGGGCCTTAGCTAGCCTTGCTAAGAACAAAGCTAGTGGAATTGATGACATTCCAGCTGAGTTGCTTCAAAACCTCAACCATGACGACGCTGTTAACGTTCTGTAAACATTATGTCAGCAAATTTGGAAAACCCTGCAGTGGCCACAGGATTGGAGGAGGTCTGTTTACATCCCCATTCCAAAGAAAGGTAGTGCCAAATATTGTTCCAATTACCGCATGATCGCGCTTATTTCGCGTGCTAGCAAGGTGATGCTGAAAATCCTCCAAGGGAGGCTGCAGCAGTATGTGGATCGGGAGCTTCCGGACGTGCAAGCTGGGTTTCGCAAGGGCAGAGGAACTAGAGACCAGATTGCCAACCTTCGCTGGGTCATGGAAAGAGCAAGAGAGTTCCAGAAACCCATCGAATTCTACTTTATTGATTATGCGAAAGCGTTTGACTGCGTAGATACAGCAGATTGTGGCAAGCTCTCCAAGAGATGGGAGTTCCAATTCACCTCATCTGCCTCCTCAGGAACCTGTGTGAAGGGCAAGAAGCCACAGACAGAACTGGGCATGGTCTTACTGATTGGTTTCCGATTGAGAAAGGAGTGAGACAAGGCTGCATACTGTCGCCCTGCCTATTTAACCTGTATGCTGGGTGCATTATGAGGAAGGCTAGACTGGACGAGTCTTCAGCAGGAGTGAAGATTGCTGGGTAACGTATCAACAACCTTAGATATGCGGATGATACCACTTTAATGGCAGAAAGTGAAGTGGAACTCAAGAGACTTCTGATGCGCGTACAAGAAGAGATTGAGAAGTTTGGGCTTAAACTGAACATTAAAAAGACAAAGATCATGGCGTCTTGCCCTATCAAGTCCTTGAGCATCAAAGGACAAGAACTGGAAGTTGTGACAGACTTTCTCTTCTTGGGCTCCAAGATTACCCCGGAAGGAGACAGCAGCCATGAAATTAGGAGACGCCTGCTTCTGGGAAAGAAAGCCATGGCTAGCCTTGACCACCTAGTAAAGGGCAGAGACATTACACTGCCAACCAAGATCAGTATAACTCGGGCTACGGTCTTTCCAGTTGTGATGTATGGATGCGAGAGTTGAACTGTGAAGAAGGCTGACCCCCGATGAATTGACGAGTTTGAATTGTGGTCCCGGCGGAGACTCTTGAGAGTTCCTTGGACGGGCCGGCCAGAAGATCAAATCAGTCAATATCGTCGACCATAAACCCTGACTGCTCATGGGAAGTTCAAATTCTAAAGCTAAAGCTCAGCTACTTAGGTTCATCTGACCAGAAGAGAGGAGTCGCTGGAGAAAGATTTGATGTTGGGAAAGGTTCAGGGTCACCGGAGAAGGGGTAGGCAGCGAACGCGGTGGTTAGATGGCATCCTCGAGTCGCTGCAGAGGAAGTTAATTGATGTTGGGAAGATAGTGAGAGACCGGAAAGCGTAGTGTGATATGGTCCATAGGGTCTCGAAGAATCGGACACGACTGAACGACTGACCTAAACTGAACTGAACTGAATAAAAGATGTGAATATTTCATGAGTACTGAACTCAAGAAAGCATTCTAACAATTCTCTCTTCCTGAGCAGGATTGGCGAACGTCTCATAATTGACCGCTGCTGATACGTACTTGTTCGTGTGCTGAAAAAATTGTTCATGTCTGAATAGCACGACGCGAAACCACTGGCGCATTTAGTATCACTCGTGGGCCATTTCATGGAATGATTAAAGTTATACAAAACTGCTCTTCTGTATGTGTTGTGATGAATGTCTAAACTTATGACGGAAACAAACTCGGCGTTGCTGAATTAAACTGCACACTTTTGAAAGTAAGAAAATATAGCCCGATATTGCTTAAAAAGGAAAACATGCACATTCTATATAAAACGACGCGTATCGAGGCGATAGGGCGCTTTGCGCGCTTTTTTTTCGGTATACTGAGCTTTATTCTTCTTCATTTATTCAATGTTGATTGATATAAATGGACATCGATTTTTTATTTCACTTTATTCCACTCAGGAGGGCAGCACAATACAAGGAAACAAACTGTTAATCAAAACTTTGCTTCACTATAGCAGCCGCATGGCGCAACTTATTTCAATGAGGAAATATGAAAAAAATGTTCGAAGCCAACAGCATGCTTCGTTTTCTTTTTTGTTTTATTTGGGTGCGATGTTTCAGTTTCGCTAGATTTAATGACAATTGAATGACAGTTCATTTTTAATTCCACGTGGAGTGACGACTGTAACAGGGCAGAACAATACAAGACTGCAAGTGGTCAATTATGGAAATCACAGCATAGTAGGCACCTACATTAACGAAAGCCTTCACCGCATACGGAATACAGATGGAGATCATTGGCTGTAACAGGGAGCCAATGGTAAGGTCCGTTAGCCAATACGCATGTCCCCTGATCGCTTTTCCAAGACCGGCTAATAATGCATCATGTTATCAAAACAGCCGCTAATATTGCACAATAAAATGATTTTGTACTTGAAAATACGGATACAGGACATCTTAAGGAGGCGAGGAAATGATTTGCGGCGTTAAAAAGATCACGGTCTGAAAAAGACAATTGAAAGAAATGTGATATACTATATGAATAAGTACCCCTTGCGTATATAATATACTTTGCTCCCAACAAGTACAACTACGCATTTAAATAGATGGTAGGTAATATACATTTTATGCTTCTCTATGAACTATACCTTTCTTTTCTCGAGCTTTGAGTATTTCGTTCTCCAAATGTATTATTTGGACGATGTAAAGTTGTTGACTAAAATGAAGAGAGCTGGCACTGAGATCTCTGCACAATATGGTTTAGGTCGAAAATCAACATGGCTATATCTAAGAAAAGAGAGGTTAAACTCAGGAGCTGACATACGCTGCTTAGAATAAATTAACCTGTCCGTTGCACAAAATCACACTAAATTATTACCTGCTCTGCTTGGGAATACTACTATTTGTTGTGTGTGTGCACGCAGAGTTAGATGAAGAAGCAGTGTGATACAAATGATTTTAGATCGTGTGTTTGCAGGAGATTATAGAGAGCACCTGTGAAGAGAAACTTTTCCTTTGTCGGCTGAAATCCGCAGGCTACGTATACCTCGCGGGAAATGATGTTGACCAAGGGCTCGTGCCTAGTGTGTGTACAGTGGCAGCGATAATTATACTCTTTCTGTTCAAATTGTAAATTTAACTCCTTTGGTCTCGTTTCGCAGCAGGATTTTAGTTGCAAAATATTGTTGCGTATAGTACCGCCCGTGCGTAGGTATCACGAGGAAGAAGAAAGCGTAAATTGGTAGAGTGCCTGCCTTAACAAAGGTAGGTTTAATCTGCGGGAGGAATAATATTTATGCAATAGAATGAGTTGGCTGAACCAGGCGCAGAAAAATTCCTTCTTAAATGGAGGAGCAGATCCTCCGCATCAAAGCTACACTAAATAGCACAAAGCAATGTGTGCATGCTCTGTTTGCTCAAAGCAGGAAATTACGATCTATGTCACATCTCTCCTTTCAATGTTTATTACCCTTTAGTTAGGGTTGATTTACCAGTTGATTTGGAAGATTTACCACATTCTTTTGGGATACCAAGATTAATGCTGTATGACGTGTGTTACTTTTTAGTTCTTCACAATTAAGTTTTTTTTAGAGTGGCGGAGGGAGAGGGGGGCGGGGGTAGGTGCCTTTGTTATACTTAAGTGTTGTCTTTACGCTACTTGGAAGGTGAAGTGTCCCACACTAAGTAAGGAAATGCCCTCATGCGCGATATTAGTCGAACCGAAAGTTTTGCTAGGCACAGAAGATCCGTCTACGTCGTTGGCGGCATGAACAATCTCAGTTAAAATTCACTGGTTCAAGCAGATATCGTTTAATGGACTATGCGGAGTGCGATGTCACACGTCACGTGATCTGGGGAAGCTCGCACCTCGACGGCGATAACGCTGGATTGGGCCAGCCGGCCTTTGTCGGCTGGGAAGACAGGCGGGGAAAGGAAGGGGGGGGGGGAGGCATGTCTGCTTATATGAAGCCAGAACCAGACACGTCACGTGCTAAGGAAAGCGCACATCCTGCGCCACTCGCGTGGAGGCTTTATGTAGATGCAATATCGTCTTTCGCATAACTATTGGGAAGGGCTGAGGAATATCCTTGTCTGCGGAGGTACGAGGACCCGCATAGAGTACAGCTCGACGTTAAAACGTCATGCCTTAATTTTCAGTTGCACTACTTTTTTTAAGCTTCAAACGAATTTCAGAAACTCTTTAATGAAGCTCAGGAACTGTTACAGAATGTAGAATGTACTGTTACAGAAGGAATGTAGATATCGTTGTATGGAGTACATAACGCATTGCTGCGGAAGTCAAATCCCGATGTGAGTTTGGTCGAATTATGCTCTGAGAAAGTAGATAAAATGCCACTAAAATTTTCCACTAATGTAAAGCGCGAGCGTTTGGGCTGGTTTATGTCTGTTTACAATTCTTAACTACGCTTTCAGTAGCCGCTGAACAAATAGATAGTGATTTACGTTTGAAATATGGCAGTCGTTTGTTGAGCGCTGGGTCTTGCAGTCCAAATGTTGAAGCCGTTTGTCAAAGCAAAAAAATTATTTTACTTGCTGCGAATTGATTACTTAGCGATTTTTTCTCTTTTCTTAATTTTTCCTATTCTAAGTTGCTTGATTGACCAAGTTTCTGTAAATTGTTACTGTTTACTTTCTTTTTTTTTTTTGATTTGGTATTGGATCAATTTCGATACCAAGATATTTTTTCAGCAATAGTACCTACTGATCTGAAAAACTTAAAATTGTCTTGGCAGCACTCTTTCTCTATTTCTTCCTGTGCGGATCCATTGAATTAGGTTGCGACCCCGTAATTCACTTTCCTGGACAGCAGCATTTGGAGAAGAAAATCCGGCTGTTAGTGTAGATTGCAGTGATAACTTTGACGGGCTCGGCAGCATTTTTTTATTTATCTAGAGAACAGTGCTTGCATTGAAAGATGCCACATCTCCTCATTGCAATGTCTACCCCACTCACGAAATCGCCAGTGTGTTTAATCAGGTGTCTAAAATAATGTGCGTGGTCAGTTTTACTTTTAAACGTTGCGGCAAAATGTATTTGCGGAGCAACGCAACTGCTGACAGTTTAGTTTGTGATCAAGATCTATCTGCGTTCAGGGCAGTTCCAGCAAAATTCTGAACCGCCTCGGGTGGATAAGAACTCTGAGCAATATACTCAGATGCAATTCACTCATAAATGAGATATATCACTGCATTTGCACTATAAAAACGAGTGCTATGCACGTAGCGTGAGTATAAAGAAACATGATAGTCACCATAAGATTTTTGAAAAATGGCAATATATACTTTTTTATAAACACCCCCTTTCTTGCATTGGCACATTTGTCTTCGATTTATTTTTGCAGACAGGTAGAACCAGAACCGGTAAACTGAAAGTGCAGATAAGGCTGTATGTAGGCTGTCAAGCAATTTATCCTTTTGTATTGATATCGAAATTTGCGTTTGTCTTATTGTTAGAAGTGCAAACTTTAATGCAATAGGACTTTTATCGAAATATTTTGTTATCTTACCACTGGGTGCAAGAATATTATCATGCCAGAAACGCATACAGGAAGTGTAACATTGAGCATTTACTTATCAGTACATCTGAAAGTAGATGGCAAACCAATGCACGCAAAATACAAAGCTATGCGGATATATCAAAGAGAACAGACGGGGAAAATGACAGTAACTATTCCATATTTTCACACCCTTACCAATGCTTTCCTCTCCGGAGTCCTGCATATTATAACTCTAGTAGGCGTTTCCGAAAATTTTGTGAGGCAATTTGTTATCTCGATTTTTCTTCGAAACCAACTACTATGGCGCATCTGTAGAGAAGTAAGCAATCTGATCGCTTTTCTTGAACTAAGGTTATTGGCTACAATAAACTGCGCATATATTATCAATGGAGATTCTACTGGGTAGTTCAACGCGTAGAAATACAAAAGTTCACCACGTCATTGCTCTCAGTATGTTCGCGGAGATATCCAAATGCTCGACTCTTAATTGTTGGCTGTTTGCAATAATAACTGTGAAATTTATTCCTTCAATACTTCCGCTATTACAGCATTAGAGTAATTTACAGTTTTCATCCCATTTCATCCAAAACATCTTCAAGATTCCAACTAAAAGCACAAGTCAAAAGTAGATGCCTTATGCAAAGTTGTTGCTCTCGCGTCATACATTAGAGGATATTTGAAAATGTAAGACGAGTAAAATTTGTATAAGGAAGCATAATTCCGCAGGCCATTTTAATGTATCGTCCAACACCCTCGGCATAGAGCATTGCATTCGTGGCATTTTTCTTCAAGAATCTTTTTAAAGCTGACCACACTGATATATATTATCATTCAGAAGTAAAAATTACTTGTGTCATGTACTTTCTTCCCTCTTCTTCAGCGTGCAACGAATTATCAAATATTCATGAACAGTTTTGCACATACCGTAATTCTAATCTAGATTGGGATTATTATCATGAGCTAGACGTTAGTTGCTAAGCTTACTTTTATTTATAATGGATGGATTTAGAAGGTCATATAGTTTGACAAGATGGATACACATACGGCCAGTATTTAGCTAGTGAAATAAACCAAAACATGCAACTGTGGCTAAGAATTTATCACGCACACTGGAGTCATTTGACGATGATTTTTGGCCGATGTAGTAGCGTTGAAAAGAAAAAGATAAAACTGCACAGTTCAACACTTCATCACATTTAAATAACTGTGGTCATTATGTACAATAACTGATCAGCCATGAGGCGGCCAATGAAATAATATTAGCTGCGTAGAAATACTGACACATTGGAACGTCCGAAAAGCAAGAAGCATATGATAATATTGGGGAGCTGTTAGCTACTTTCTTACATCACCCACTTAATAAATCCTTGTACAATATTTCGTTTTACGTTCGCAAACTTATTAAGCTCCGAATAAGAATTATCAAGCAAATGCGAACCTTTTCGAACAGCCTCCTTCTACCAGGAGCCAATGGGTGGAGTCATGCGTTTTCTTTTTGGAAGTAAAGGCCAAATTAGATTACTAAACTATTTGCTGGTCAAATATATAATGCTGAAAAAGACACCTCTAGGAGAAAAACGCTTAAAGGTTGTTCAAAGTTACAGATCAACAGCCCTAAATCAGTCATTGGATGTCTGTCACTCTTTTTCTTTATGAGCACTTTTCTAACCGTAGCAAGAAAGTGTACAAGTACTTGTGGCACTTTAGCACGATCGATAGCTCATGAGGCACATTTTATCCTTGAAGTCAAGAAGCGCCTGAAGCATTGCGCTGGACAAGCAAAAATAGCAAAAACAGACAGAAAGTTAACATTTAATCATACCTTAACCACTTTCTTGACCAGCACGGTCACTCGCGGTATGTACTCTGAGACAGTTTTGTTGAAAATTGTACAGAAGAAAGTTCTCCATCTCGAATAAATAGGATATAGTATAAAAGTTACCCAATTTTCATGCGGTTATCGCTTCATCCAATTGCATTATTACTATCATCAAAACGCAAAACCACCCATCTCATCTTGCGTTTCTCGTGGCCTCAATTCACTATATATGACTAAAAGAAAAAAACGAAGGAATGAACACAAGAATATCACCAAATACGCCACTCTGTTTTTAGAAAATAGAAAACAATAGGATCATTTTCATTGGTATTTATCGTTTTCATTTCTTACGCTTTGCCCTATTTTGTTACTAACTAGAAGTGTCGACAATATCTTCATGTTTTTCTGGCAACTATTTGAAACAAAAGAATAAATTATTAAGCGCGTAAGTTTAAAATAATGCTCGACATGTAACGATGCAGTCAGTTCATAAATCTAATTTCGTTTTCTCCCAACTCCAACTTGACAGCCGAGTCCTGATAACGTTTGGGTCCGTGTAGAAAAATGAGAGACAGTTGAAAAAAGAAAACATCTAGTGATGTTCTGCGAAGTAAATATAAACGATCACAGTATTGTTCGCTGAGCGGTAAACAAGCTTTTTCATGGTTAAAATAAAGGCACGTTTGTTAACCCACAACAACAAAAATGTTGATTTGAATTCTTTAGGTTCATGTTGAACGTCTTGCAGAGGTTAGAGGTTAGCTAACTATGGCAAGGCTAACACCAGAAGCACTACGAAAGTTTTATCCCGAAATTCAGAGCGCAGTCTGGAAAAAGCAGTAGCAAATGGGATGACTTTAGGAGCCTGTATTCAGAAAGCACTTGACAAATTCTAGGCTGCTAAAACTCTGCACGAAATGTCTATGAGGGCTTACAAGTGAGATGTGTCTATTCGTATTAGTTCAGAGGCACCATACGGCGATCGATTGAATAATGCTGTAAACGTCCACAGAATGTCGGCAGAGACACAAGTTATAATTTCTGATGCCAGCCCTAGGAAGTAATTATTTTTGCCAGCTTTTGATCAATATAGAGGATTTGGCCTGTAAGCTCAGTATTTTCTGTAGCAAAGGGCAACCAAACACTTGTTCACTTAGTCTGGAGCTCTGCACCAGCCTGTGGACATACTCAAGTGGCGTGGTAAATTTGTTGCACATAACATAGCAATTATAGCGGAAATAGGCAGAGAGCTTCACTGTGACATACAGATGTATCTGCCAGTGGGGCTAATATATCATTTGAGAATTTACTTCGTGACACTAAACAAAGAGATACTTACTCTAAAGCGTTTTTGAAGTTCCTGATTCCTATGACTTTGTGAGCCACTTTCGAGGATGAAAATAAGTAGTTGAGGATTATGACCTAATAATTAGGTCATTTGGCTTCGTTTATTTATACGTCACTTCCACATGCTTATATTGTTTTCATCTGTGAGTGATTAAGATTGTTGGTTAACTGACCTTTGGACCATATTTATGAACCTTCGGCCAGGGTTTATTTCTCAGTTAGTGTAACATTAATGCTCATTGTTATCGATTATATTGCATCTATTGTCAGCATTACTTACTTTTGTATTCTCACCTGTAGTGCTCTGCATCGTGCGTTCAAGCAATCTTTTTATCTCTGTTAGTCGGTTTCTGTGGACTTAGCTGCCCTTAAGAAAACGGGCATATGAAGCTGGTGCAATGCGTGAATGCGCTTTAATGTGTATATCCGAAATCAAGTGAATAATGTTAACCAATTACCATGTTAAATAGTTTTGATAATTAATAACAACATTTAGGCGCCTACTTGGAAGCACCGTTTTTACAACAGTCTAGAGCGCCCCCGATTCTAGTGCGCACCCACTTTACAAGACCGAAAGATAAACTGCAAGCCCTGATTCCAACGCGCAGCTGGCCGATTGTCGGGAGACATTGGCCATGAGCTGCCATGAGCTCATTTTCAAAGCCTGGAAAACTCCTCGCTTGCGGACTGTGGCGGCCTTTGCTTGATGTCTTGTTCTCAAATATTGATGCTTTGTCAGCGAGTCTTCGCCAGGCACGGACGCAAGTCTCAGGCACGCCAAAATGACGACCTGCTTCCCTATTTCTGCTCTGTTCAGAAATGTTTTGCACTTAAAACTGTTTTCGCGGCTTGCACCGCGCGTCTTCGTTGTCACTGCGCATTCATTCTCGGAAAAGAGAGCATACGGATCGGACAACAACAACACCGCACCGATTGCAAATTGCTCCTACTACGCCGAAGCCGAAAACAACGAGAACACGTGCTGCAGTGGTCTCCAACTGCGTGTGATCTGCCGCAACCGCATTATGGTGATGTCGATTAGCAGCTATGGGGCAGTTTCAGTTTGTACTTGAATCCGACGGGCATGTGATTTTAGCTCCTCTTTTCGGCGAAAAAATATAAGCTTCGAAATCAGGTAAATACGGTACAGATTTAAAACTGGCTGTATATAATACCTTATACCTGTACGTTTTACAAATAAAAAAAAAAGCAGCAATGGTAGCCACAGCGCGTCAAAACATTTTAGCTACTTTGCGCCAAAAGACCCATGCTTTAAAAAGCTCCGATCTCTAAGCACCGCTCACAGCGCAATCAATCAATCAATCAATCAATCAATCAATCAATCAATCAATCAATCAATCAATCAATCAATCGTTTGAATCTACGTTGTCATGTTTATCAAGACTAGGTTGCAGGGCAGGTCCCTGCAGGCTACTCCAGCCCAAGTAGGGCGTAACACTAAAGGTGACTAAATCGCCTTTAACTTATGATGAAAGGAGGTGCGGTGGGGATTGGAAAGCATGCGGATTGCTTTTTCGTGGACTAAAGCTTCGAAGGGTAGCCATGTTTTTAGAATGCTAAAAACTTATATATCTGGTGCTATGAGTGGACACAGATAATTAATAGCGCCTAAAGGCCGGACAGTATTAGTCAAAATGTAATTTGTCGGTAATTACCTAAATAGTTCAGGAATCAACATTAATATTTCGCTTCCTCATGTCCCGCAAGCGCTGCTGTAATTGCATTGCATAAGTCATCTTGTCGAACCATTAGCTCGGGTTGTGAAGTGAGGCTCCCCTTCAATTCTTGTTCATTGCTCTTTCATTCTGTATAGCCACCACCTAGCAAAAAAAAAGGACCTTATGAGGCACAATAACCTCATGCAGATTTCTCATACTAACTTATACTAAACTCGTATAAATCTCATATAATCTCATACGAATATCATTCAACGTATGAGAAGTATACGAAATTGTATGATATTTGTATGAGTTTAGTATGAGAAATCTGTTGAGGTTACTGTGACTCATACGATTTTTTCGCTAGCCCTTTTTCTTGTTCTACCATGGAGCTGGTTTTATACCTCGAAAAGCCAATTTTTGAAATTTAGTCTCTGGTTTCCTTGAAACATCTAGTGCATTGTCTGCCCAGATCCAGCAGTCTTTACTTTAGAAATTTATTTGATCCCATTTAGGATGAGTGGCCATGGAAGCGACGTAATCTACAGTGCTGTTCTACGCTTTCCTACAGGAAGAACGCCGTGACCATGTTCCTGAAGAGCTAGAGACGCAAATAAACAAACTATTCCTCAGTGATCTGCGATTAGGTGCGCAGTGGGTAGAAAATCAATCTCGTTGATAGAACTTACAGGATCAAACTCTGACCAAGCGGCCACAGTAGAAAGAAGAGCGATGAAAACAACTAATACGACAGCGTCGAAATACAGTGAACGAATCCACGGATTGCAGTATTTTTAACATCATCCTCCAGGCTATTTTTGGCACCCACACTGTCGAAGTTTATTCGTAAAGAGCATGCGGTGGTGCAATTGGCAAGTGCACTGTGAGCATTCGCTTATTTGTGTCGCTTTCAAAACTGCATTAATGCAGTGGGCACCTTTCGGCCATCTGCATAACGCACTCAAGGCACTAAAGGAATTATATACCTGTACAAGCGGCGATAACACTGGCGTGTGCACTAAACTGCAGAGCAATAATATTCAATATGTGAGGCAGCCATCTAAATTCAAGCTTATCATCCGTGTTTCATGCATTCAAACAGGATAGATTTTTGTTTATTCTCTAAATAAGAATGAAAGCATGGGTACGCTTTCATTATATGAAAATTTCAGCCTTAAGAGCTAACATCTTGAGAGTACACATTAAAAATAACGCACGCCATACCAGAATCATGTCGGACAAACAAAAAGCTTATGGTCATACTCTGAACTTAGTCAACAAACTTGTATTTCCGCATTCAGTCTGCATAAAATATTTTGCTGCAGCGGCTCGGATTTGAATCGGTTGTCATCGTATATGCAACGATGCCACAGCTAGTAAGCCCCAGTGGTGGGCGAGTCTTCGACTCTTCCATAATGGAAAAGTTTTGGTGTCGAATGTTCCTGGGTTTCCGTACCTCTCTGCATGGTTGGCTGTTCTTGACAGCTTATTGGCTCGCATACGTGGTCGATAAAGCACGCGTGAAACAACGACACGTGGAGGCGCCTACGGGGAACGTGGGAGAAAAGAGTTTGGTTTAAGGTAAAGAGAGGAGAACATGATCTCGAAGCAACGCAAGATAGGTAACAGTTTGCGCCTCCTAAGCGGGCATTTTTTTAGGAATATTTCACCTAGTCTTACTGGCATCATCTAATTGATCGGTGTTTTTCACTTTGCCCAAACCCCTTATCGTTTCGCTTGGCTTTTCAATCGCAGCCCAAACATAATCGGCGTATAGCCAGTGCTCTACGTTTCAATGGCTGACAAGAAGTTGGTGGATGAAAGACATATACTAGCGGAAAGATAAAGCAGTCAGCTAACGCACATAGTAAAAGGCTCTAAAAGTCGCGAGGCAACTCAGTTAATGCCTACAGATGGTTCCTAGAATAAACATTTTAAAACCCTGTCAAACAGTCGTTTTATTTTAGCCACAAGTTTCAGCGGAAGACTAACCGATCAATAACTAGTGCCCTAGAGGTGTACTGTCGCAACATTAAAATATATAGCCTTTGCTCTGCGGACATTGCCCATTCCATAGAATACCGAAATGAAAAATTCAGAAGTATGATCTCTAATTGTGCTGAGCACAACTGGTACTGAATATATGTTCTTGTTCCACCGTCCAGGTTTTTCTTTACATTGATATTTGCTCATGTTTTATATCTAGGAGGTGCTTTTTCCGCTTGACGCAATCTAGCGAAGACAAACTGCTCAATAGATAGCTGAATATTTTTGAAAATTCCTCTGATTAGACCTGCACCCCTGTTGTAATTTACTTGGCGTTTCAATTCTTTAATAGTTACTACATAAGTAGTTTTTCTAAAGCGGATTGAAATCTGAAAAAAGGAAACAATTTGCAGCTTTTGGCAAATAGCCGAAATTAGTTAAACTGTCTGTAATCAAGCCGTGAAACTTTATACCGATATAAAGGACAAGTATAAGTTTGCAGGTATAATGACAAGCAAGACAATGCCATATTCATCACAGACGACACGGAGGACAGTATGGTGTTACATTGAGGTTCATTTGTCTCACAGTTAGCAGGAAGGTACGCTTGCAACGTCTCCACCTTGCGTAGATTACAGAAATGTGCAAATTGCAAATATTTCAGTCAAGTTAAAATATATGCGCTTTCGGATATGATAGTAAGTAAAGCTATCTTATCATGAGTCGCTTAGGTTGTTATTATAGGTCTAGCTTATGAATGCAAAAGTTTATGAAAAGCTTATGAATGCAAATGTGGGCCATGTGTATTTCTGGTGGCCTTATTAACGGAAAATTGTGCAGATTTTAAGTGTATGTCTTGACCACTTGGAGACATATTGTTTTGTGTCTCCTAATCAAGCAACTTTCAAAAACCAGCATGTTCTCGAGATTATTTTTGAAATGCCAACAAACATCAGGCATCCCTATCACTACATGTCAATGAGTATACAGCGAGGCGAATGTTCTGGGTTGACGCGATAGATCACCTCATCATAAAAAAAGAAATTATATTCGGTATTTGTGATATAGTTCACTTTAACTGGCCTGAGTCAAGGATTTATTCCATGGCATTTTATCGCATCTGGAGTTGTCAAGTAACAAATGCGCACTCTCAAGCATAACTTTCGGGAGCATCCTTTAATTGTAAGCTAACTGTTGGATATAGTGAGACAGTGTTAAGCACATGTTGATGGCTCGCATGACTCGGGCCGCAGAAACTGATAGCAATCGAATCAAAGCCATAACCCCGAGCCCGGTCTTCATCTGCAGCAGTATTATCCTATCGCCTTTATATAATATCATTGTTACACCTGCACTTCATGCTTCGATATATAACCGATTCAGTAACCAATCATCTGTTTCACAGCGATTTCGCTCCAACCGCAGCGGTCGCACTAGGCAGTATATACGAGGCGATATTTTTTACTTTTCTGACCACTTTTCCCCAATCAGTTATTTTTATTATTCGTTACGATTCGTTTTACTCCGTCCTTCTCCCACAATAGTACAGAAAAACCATTTCCAAGATATTCTGGCCTCGGCATTGTGGGCACTTGAAGCCAAACGTCACGAGCATGCCACTGACAGATAATGGTTTATAACTGACATTACAGAAAAACCATTTCCAAGATATTCTGGCCTCGGCATTTTGGGCACTTGAAGGCAAACGTCACGAGCATTCCACTGACAGATAATGGTTTATAACTGACATTACAGAAAAACCATCTCCAAGATATTCTGGCCTCGGCATTGTGGGCACTTGAAGCCAAACGTCACGAGCATGCCACTGACAGATAATGGTTTATAACTGACATAGGCATGCACTGATTGGTCGGTGGGACATGGGAGTCCCAGGCCTGTTGTAGGTTTTACTTTGAGACGCTTTAGGAACACGCAAGTCTCAGTTTCTAAACCCTTGGGTCAATAGTCTGACTGTGGGTAGTCCTATGCCCGGTGGGCACTTTCGTAGAGCTTGGTTAATGCGAGGCTTAATATTTAGGTCGGGTGGTTTGGCGAATGGTGTGGTAATAGTCGACTGAGTGGAGTTGAATCTCGGTGACGTAATAGAGGATACATTTAAGGTATTCGATACTAAGTTAGCAATTTTCAATGTTCACACGCACTGAGAACGATCCAACAGAGAAGCTCGCAGACGGCAACCAAAAGAGCTGTCGCGACATACTATTGAAGGCGGCGCTAGGGGTTATTCTATTAGATTTTGTTTTTTGCCCAGGAATTTCTACTTGTTTTGTTTGCGGTCACCGAAAATACGCCTAAGTTTGGTTGTAGTGATTATTTCACAGTTGTCTAAAAGTAATTCCGCTGGGTTAAGTGGGATTGCTTTTTTACCTCACTTCACCTCACATAGGGTTGCAAAAGCAGAAGAAGGCAATCTCACTGTAACGTCATAGCAAACTAGGCTGAGAAAATTGCCATGCCATTTGATTATTTCTTTTTGTGCATAACACAAACGCAAATAGCATCGTCCCTGAAAGTTTGGTGTGCAACTCATTTCGTCGATCACAATCAGAGGTCTCACTTTCTCTGACGTTGTGCTGGATTTTACGGGTCGATTGTTCTGAACACTGATGCTTGATATGTGTTTTGTCTTGACGTTGAAATTGCTTGGTTTGATAAAAGGCAGGACTTCTATTAAAGCTGTGCCTCTGATATCAAATAGCGCAGAAAAGCCGTAGGGCATTCTCTGTGGCTTTAGCCAGCCCGGAAGTCGCAGGATATAAGGGGCGCAATAAAGCATTGTACGACAGAAGGTAATCTGTAATATGGGGAACCGCAGTAAAGGCTTGACTGTGAGCCATGCTCTTGGCGATAAAGCCGTTTGAATTTCTCCTTTGAATAACTGCTGGGTGAAGAAATATTGAGGGTCGTGTTTTGTTCCACTAGTTTAAAAAGCATAAACTCGCTTTTATGTTTGGTAACTACGATAGCTTTTTCTGGCAAAATGTTGCTTTTTATAGAATACCAAGTAAATAGAAATAGTTATTTGTGGTGTGTGGCTTGCTGCAGATTACTCTTCGGCTATCAGCGCATGTGAGAAAGGAGGAAAGAGGTGGTGGAGAACAATAGCAGGGTGTAGTAAATGTGACGTTTTACTATCCTTTCCAGTAGTGTATAGTTCTCGCACACAGCGGCAAGGGCCATTTCCATTTGCTGAGAGTATATAAACAAGCCGGAAGAAGCTTGCTTGATCACTTTCTTTTCTTCGTGACGGCGTGTTTCTTCTTGAAACGTTCCTTAGCACCTGATAAAGGCGTCGTAAAACCATGTGTGCCTGGCCATTATAATAATTTTGAGTGAAATAGGACAGTGTTGACGGAAGCAAGTCGGCGAACATACCTTTCTTCAGCAGCAACGAGAGCGGATGAAAATTTTAAAACTAAAGAGAAATACTGTCTTGGTTCGCTCATAATACTCAAAGATTCTTCACCTATAAAGTGCCCGATTCTAGCCTTATCAAGGAACGACAGTTTTTGTTTCATCTTCAGTTCGGTAGAATTTTCGTGTTTTATTATCTTTTTAAGCACAGCCTTATCTTCCTCTCTGATATGTCGAATACCTGGTTTGTCATAATGAAGCAGTAAATAGAGTTCTGCCGGGAGCACTAAAACCTCATCCCCAGCTGCCACTCCAATAAACAAATGAATAATGCCATCATACAAATTTTAGATGAGCTCATTGAGAGCGACTGAAAGGAAGAAAATAACAAGAAAATGAAGACTGGCGTAGCCTGTAACAGTTCTCACACGTTCTTTGCGAATATGGTACGGGCGAAGAAAAACAAAACGTCAGCCGCCCGTCAATAGAAAACCGGAATACTTAGTTATAGCGAACTTCAACGCAGGCCGCAATGTTGAATTACGAAAAAAAACAAAAACAGGCATAACAGTTTCTTCATTTAGCGTTTCCAAAGTGGTATACCGTTGGATCCATTTTGATTGAGTCAAATTGTCGTTCTAGTGTTGGGACTGCTTTCTTGGTTCCTTACTTCGAGCTTGCTGACAAGGATGCCGATATATAACACGTGCGATATGCCATTAGGGCTTCAATTTTCATTCGAGTGCATACATGCCGTTTTCATTTCGTCTTAAGAAGTTGTATTCATATGCAGCCACAGAAAACCTTCAGGAACACTGCCAGCATCGTAACTATTCTCGCGGTTTCTGCATGGCCCTTCTTCATCTTCCGCGGGACATAAATGTTAGCGGCAAACATTCGTTTACCGTTAACAGCTTGAGCAACTTTTATGGGAGTCAATGCATGCCAGAATATAAGGATTCATTACCCTGTCTTCTTTTTCGAATCTATCTGGATGCTCTGGCATCGGTTACTGCTATGCGGTGACGAAAGAAAAATTTTCAACGGTCTATGAAAAACGAATTATCCATTAGCTCGTCGGCGGCTGAAACTCTTCATTCGCTGCGCACGCGTTACAGTGCGCCTATTATGAGCGAGGGCTTGAGAAGAATGGCGCAGGTCATCATCGCCACGAACACGATCGACATTGTGGCTTGAGAATCTAGCCTCTTGCTCCTAACTTGTGATGCTACCGTGAGGCGAGAGAGAAGCCGAATGAATTGCAAATAAAATAAGACATTTGTGTATAACACCGACGCTGGTCTGTTTTATAAAGCGGTCATCTGAACATATTTGAAACAGCTGACTTCAAATATTGAGAGCTCGACGATAATGAGACTGGTATGAAAAATGTGGCGCATTAGCGTTTCGCGGCTTTTGCGGGCTTTATTTAGAAGCCTTTGCAATAAATATTATATAATAAAAATATACTGTTAGCTTCTGCAAGTTTGATTCTTATTGTCTGTTTATTTGCGATGCACACTTTCAAAAATTTGTGCGCACAAAATGGCTGCATGTCCAAGTATGTGAAATCACTGCTACCTACTTCGATGCCGGGGGATATTCGGATTTGGCGTGAGCGCTAGAAAATATTAAATCAAAACCCTCCACTACATGAGACATATTAGCTCGTTGTCGTAGCCTCATTAATGCTTTCTGTAATATATACCATCAAAACAGATGTAACATGACCATTAGGACCGAAGAAATCCTCCAAACTCGAACCATACGAAGCAGTCACTGTACTGCTTCATGATAGACTATTGTAATTCAGAAGTGGCCTTCAGCGAAAGTTGTAATTAACAAAGAGGCCGACATACGTTATTAATCAATTTTAGATTTGTCACTAAAAGTTTTATCGGACCTATATAACTTTATAATTTCACCAGACGAATTGTCTGAAAAGATTTTTATTTGTTGTATATACTGAGTGACTACTTTTATGTTCGCTGGTTTTATTTTAAGTTCACTCCGAGCGAATGGTCACTGTGGTTTGTGCAGATGCACTGAAGACGCAATCTGTATATTTTTAGACGCTAAAGGAGATTAATTAAAAACAATGTGGTAATATTTTTACTACATGTTTTCTTATTTTATGTGGGTATGGTTCTAAGGCAAAATCCAAGGCTCCGAAAAAATGAGGGGGAATGCACTTTATAACTTTATATATTTGGTGATTTAGCGGGAACTATTGGGTGTTGGACATTAGAATTAAAACCTCTTTGAGCTTACCGAATGACGCAGCGACAAATTCATGTGCCTGCTCTAGTTATGCAAACACAATTTCTTCTAGCGCTTCAACACAACAATTGGACTAAGTGGTGCAGTGCTCTTAAAAGGAAAGATTAATAGCGCTTACAAATAGTGACTCACAAATAGGCACAGAGGACAGGCACTGTCCCGTGTGCCTATTTGTAAGTGTCTATTTTTTGGCGCTGTTAATCTTTCCTTTTAAGACTATATGTAAATGCGAGCGATAAATTTTTGTATATCTATTAGAATATCAGAAAACCAAACTGATAGCAGATGATTTGAAAGGGTGACGCGAATTGATCAATTACTCGAAGTGGGAAGGATGTTGATAATGAAGCATTTTTTTTATTCATAATAGCAGCGAAGGAACACGTACATGAAAAAAAAACACAACACAGCAACGAATGACGTTCGTTCTTGTCTTGCGTGTTTTCTTCTCTTGTGTTTGCAACTTCGCTGCCATTATGAATACATAAAATCATCAACTTGGCCAAGAATATGCTTTACTCAAAGGAGAATTGGCCGCGGAGAATGCCCTTAAGGATAACCTTCGGCGGTAAAGGAAATTTACAGTTTTACGTCTTGAGATCATAAAAGCTTTAAGTCAGTCCTTGCAGATGAAAGTGCATTATTTTCCGCGCAAATTACCTTTCCATGTGTGCTACTAGATAACTGATAGTCAGTGGTATGCTTCTAGGGACTTTGTGCATCTCCTAGTGAAAAACTGGGGGGGGGGGGGGGGACATGGCTTGAATTTAGTGACACAAGCAAAAGCTGTGTTAAGCATGGTTATGTATGGTTTGATGGTTTGAATTAGGGGGACGATCAAGCTTCGCTTAGAGTGTAGTCGCGATAGCTCCTGCAACGTAGCATTTTCAATCTGGGATTTTTTCAAAATTAGGCTTAAGGGAAAGAAAGACACATTATCTTTTGGGTGGACCTCACAAAATTACTGACATTTACATTAAATCAGGTCAAGACCATACCACGTTTTTTAAGGCAGGTTAAGCGGCCACACAGGTTGACCTTGGCTCATACATCATGTAGTGAAGCTTTTGCTTCAAAACACAGGGCCAGGGCCCCCTGTGCAGAGTGCTGTCATGACTACCACCTGCTAACAACCGAAATCCATGGGCTCCGGGTTCCTGACACTTGTGTGAACACTCGTTTGCTTCATTCTAACCAGAGTTTAACTGTTGCTTTAGTTGAATTCTCAAGACAACTGCAACACGTACGAATTTTTGCATCCTGCACGCGTGTGGATAGCAGTGTACAAACTGCTCCCAATTCCATGCACTAGCCCCTTGTACCTAATGGTGGTCGAAACTCTGCTTTACCGGTTTAAATTATTGTAGAATGAAATTTAGTGGCATGTAGCACACTAATATACTGACGCGGTATCTAAATGGTGTTTAAAATTATTTCATAATTTATTTTATATAACAAAATAGGAAAGGTCGATGCTGTCTGTTCTATTCAATTTTGCTGCATGGGAGGCATCACATGGATTATAGACGCTGGTGGTTACAGAAATAAAGAAACGAAATTACACAACCATTGTTTTT